>SNQJ01S0148247.1:20389-32873 GCA_010110895.2 Picea sitchensis | reverse complement strand
TCCTTCTTTCGGGAATTTTGAATGAGATCCAACGATCAGAAATGCTTCTCGGGCCTTCGATCATTTTGTCAATGTTGCGTTGCCTTCGATCATTCGATCTTCCTGGACTTATCTTCTATTTGCCTGTTGATCATCGCTGCTGTACTCAAGCCATCATCACTGCTGTACTTTCCATATGCTGCCTGTTAAACATTTTCCAACAGCTTTATTTCAATGATGACATGAGAACAATCATCTCTCAAGTGCATGCAGGATGAAACAAATTTGAATGAATCACTTGAGGGAGAGGAGGGGGCAACAACAAATTTTCCTTTATCAAGCATATGGTGGGCTTCGGTTTTGAGTCTTTTGCTTGTGTGGGAGGACTGTACAGGTGAGTGTGCAATGGAAATATGGACATTTGGGTTAGCAGGTGGAGGAGGAGCAAGTATAGACAAATTTGGCTAGCCACGATGTTGGGAGACTGCTGGGTGAACAATCTCCTGCCATTTTTCATTCTCGGGGACTTCAGGTTGCAACGAAACATGAGGAGACACATGGATACGAGGGACATGATGGGGTTGGAAGGGATGCCTCTCTGGTCTAGGTTGGACTACCCCTTGTCCAATCCAATTGAAAAATCCATCTTGGAAGAGCTGGTTTAACTCTTGAGGATCTGCATCGAAATGTATTGAGAATCTTGGCCTTCTAGGCCCTTTGTTCCAATTCCCTCTGCCCTTGTTATTTCAGCCATGACTTCCTCTACTGAAGAAGCTCATCCTATATGCAACGTTGATTAGAAACTAGCTTCTCAAACAAACCATACATGACATATCTTAATATGAAACAAAGTTTGGCTCAACAATCACATTAGACCCATGCATTCCAATCCATAAAATTCATTCAATAATTGTCAATGAGCAGGGGGTGAATTAGGGTTCTGGGATATCTGAGGGGATTGTATTGAGCAAACAAGTGAGAAAATGAAAGGGACTAAGAACATGATTACTGCTCAACAATAATTCATTGAACAATTGACTATGCAACAATAACCAAATCATATCAACTTTGATCCATCTCTATGTTATTTCTTAATCACTGGAATACATAGTTTTAATTTAATTTTAAGAACAGGGCGTGCAAAAAGAATTTGGGATTGTGAGGGGATTTGTATGGAGCGAAAAAGTGAGAAAATGACAGGGAATTTGATGGATACTATTCATAAAATAAATTAAATAAATGAACAATCTTAACTCTGTTCAAAATTTAATCCAAAAAGCATCCACTTCCAAGACCAACATTCACTGTTCCTCGATTGTATACAAAACTGCTTGCTGTTTCAATAATTAAATTTCCCAAAATTCCTTAATTTATAATAGTCTGTGCAATTATAACTTATAAAAACTCTTTCCATTCAACAATATTGTTTATTTAAACGCTGATCCCTTCTTTTTTAAAAACAATCAAAACATGCACAACAATGTGCTCAACATTTTATCCATGATAATCAATAATGCATCACAATAAACAATCAACAATCAATGTTCATCCATTACAATTAGGCCCGATTTAAATGTACACATGTGTCCTTTTCAAAAACGTGGACAAACTTAAAAGCATTCCTGATCATACACAGGTCTTCAATCAATCTGTTGGAGCTTCCTTTGTTTTTTTTTGGCCTGTTTAAAATTTCATATCTTAATGCTTGAAATCGAAAGCTAGTTTTCATATTTTCCTTTATTTTTCCCAAAATCTCAGAAGTCTTATCACGCAAACAACGACAGTTATCATACTCTTAAGGTAAGATTTATTTTTTAATTGTTTAAACGAGTCTCTACTTTTGAACCTCGGGATGTCACATGTCGGAAGTTATAGATCACATAGTTTACAAGTCCCGAGGGGCGAAATGACGAACTAATTTTAAAGAAAAGTTTACCCAGATCATTACCGAGAGTAAAAATACTCTAAACCGCAGTTAAACATCATTAGGATTTCGTGTCTCGGCGTTTGCTAGCTCCAAAAGTCTTACCTTCGTAACCCCGATAGACGAAACTGCGAGATTCTTGTTTTAATAACCCGAGTTAATGTTAAAGGTAAAAGGTTTAGCCGCGGTTAAGCTCCTTCGAGAATTCACAACTCGGCGTATTTTCCCTCAAAAGTTATACCTTCAAAGCGTCGAGTCTCGAAGTCGTGATAAAAATGGAAATGTAATTAATTAAACACTTAATCTGGTTTTATCCTCCAATTTAATTAAATCATTTCATCGCGATCTCGCGATTTCGCAACTCGGCATACGAGCCTCCCGGAAGCTATACCTTCGAAGCTCTGAGTCGCGAAATCGCGATATAAATAACAACGTAATTAATTAAACGCCTAATCATGGTTACGTTTTTTATTAACCAAAGCTAGTTATCGCAATCTCGGGTCTTAGAAGTTCAAAGGGTTAAAGCGAAAGCTCCCGATGAGGCGAATGCCAAGAGATTAATTAACAAAAAAACAAAAAATCCTGATTAATTAAGCTAAGCCAACATTTTCATTGTTTTAATACGAAAATTAATATGCAGTCTCCGAGGCAATTTTAAACTTTCTTTGCGCCAACTTGCATTACAAACTGTGAAAATTTATGACATTAATTAGAAATGAGGTGAATTGACAAGTAAGGGTTTGGTTTTTATTGCTAAATTTATATTTAAGAAAGATTTGACCGTTCTGTCCCTAAGGACGACCTAGTTTTAAATAGTCGAAGACATGGATTTGTTATTTGTTGTTTCAAATTTCATTTCTATTCTACGCAGAGCCAACTTTCCGTGAGCGAACTAATATCTGTATGTATACATATTTTTATTGCAGGAGAGCTAAAGTAGAATCCCCCGCCATGGCCCCGCGAAAAGCGTTTAAAGCCAATGTTGAGGTTTCATGACAAGGTTCAGACAACGTTTCAGATACTTCACCTCGAAGTGTCAACTCTGTCCAGACCTGGTCATACATTTCTGAGGTTCTACAGTCTGAATTGGTAGATGTTTCAGATGATTTCAGTGAAAATGAAAAAGACGATTTGATCACCAAGTATAAGATCGTCGTCCATGCTCAAATGCATAAAGTAGTGGCTAGGCCATATCTGCTCCCTTATTACGATATGGTCCGGTGGGCATTAGACCATGTAGATATACCAACTAGAACCATCATCAACGAGCAGAGGGTCACCATTGGGACTTTCAGACCCAAACAATTGCAGGCTATGTACAAGTTGCCAGCCGTGTCAGACTTTGTTTACAACGCCGAATTCCTAGAGAATTTTAAACAGAAGGAATGTGTGCAATACGACAAGACTATGTCTGGTTTAATCAAAGATTGGGTTTCACACCCTGCGAGTTCAGGGTGGACAATAATGGTATATATTCAATAGCCTCTCTGGAACCAGTGTTCAAATATATCACTATGATGACCTACAGATTATATGGGAGAGAGGACACCACACATTTTTTCCTTCAGTGGGTGCTTCTAATTCACACGGTTGCTGAAGGCTGTTCCTTCGACTGGGCTAAACTACTGTCTGATAGTTTGACCAGTCGAGTTACAGAGTATCGAGCGTAGAGGGAGAGCGGAAAGATTGCTTCATTATTTATGTCAGCATATATCATGGATGCCATGTGTTTTCTCACACCTTTTCCCTTGATGAGTTGGAGCTGGACTCCATCGGAGGCTGAGCCCATCCACGTCTACCATTCAAAGCTGTGGGAAGACAAAGCCTCAGATTTTGTGTATGAAATATTTAACTGGGTGATGGTACTGCTGCATGTCACCATATTCGGCCACCCGCCACCTAGGATCTCAGACAGTATCGCGGTAAATCTGAGAAGTATAGCCGACTGGTACGTGGAAGCAAAATTTTCATATCTTAGGGTTTTCCATGCTTCTGTTCCTTCGAATGCCTTGCCTTTATTCATACTCGATAGGCTGGCTTGCCGCGAGGTTGCTAGAAAAACCGTAATCGATGGCGTAAACAAGGAGCTTAAGGGACATTCTAAGAAGGTATGGCCACCTTTTCCTATTCATCTGCATTCCTATTCTTTGTTAGATTTCGGGCATGCTAGAGCTGAGGCATCAACCCTGGAAGACCTGAAATTGGTTCATGTTGAATTCAAGAAGCACGATCCACATAGGGCCGTAAGTAACCACTTAGCCAATTGCGGGCTTAAAAGGTTTGAGCATGAAAATTCGCCCTTGGATGACATTTTCCGAGGCACGAGATCTTATGCCAAGGTTTTGGCTCAGATACAAGCCTTGGCTCCTGAAGAAAGGGCCGATGTTTTAAAATTCCAAGAACATCGGCGGAGTTGTCTTCCCCCAGTATTGCGGGGTGAAAATCCAATAACAATAGAGGTGCAACAAAAAGAAGCCGAAGGCTTAAAAGATTCGGCACCAAGAAAAAAAGAACACCAGGACGGGGAGGAGCAAACTAAGAGTCCGAAACAGGAAATAAAAACTCTCGATCCACCGAAAAAGTAGACTCCAGTTACCACTCCAGGCCAGCCAGCTAAGAAAATCGGATATCCCATCGCCTCCATTACTCCCTTACATTCAACTCAAGGGAACATAGACGCAGGGTGGATTTTCAACGAAGAGTTGAGACCTATAAGGATGGAAGAGCTCCCTCCAAATGAGTTCTTTTTTGATAAAAGGAGAAAAGCTGTGGTAAAAAGAGAATTCTATCAAGAAGATGGATCAACGACCAAGAAGTTCAAGGTGTTGACCGATGGGAAAGATAAGAAGAAAGAAGAGTTTGCGACAGAAATAACCGGGACATTAGGAGCGTATGCTACGACAAACCAATTTTTAGTCGGGGTTTTGAAAAATCAGCTGAAGCGAAAAAATCGCCTCATCAAAACCCTAGAAGCTAAGCTAGCCACAACAGAGGAAGCTGCCAAGGACCAGGTGAACGCAGGAATAGAACAAGAAAGGATGACCGACAAAAAGGAAATTGAGCTGCTCAAAGCTAAGCTCGAACAAGCAGAGCTGGTAGCTCAAACCAGTCAAATACAGGTAGGCCAACAAAGAGACTTGATAGGGAAGCTACAGGTTAGATTAGAGTTAGCTGAAAGAGAAGTTATAAACATCGGGATATTCCAGTCCCAGGCTATGGAGATTCGGAGCAGAGTTTCTGCAGCCCAACGAAGTTTACTTGCCAAGGTAGATATGATTTGGGACAATTGTCTGCTTATTGATCAAGTATTAGAAAACTTATCTGTCAGAGAGAGAAGCTGGAGCAGCTCGGGTCGCATTTCAAGAGGTTGTAATAGCTACAACAAACAAGGAATCGGGAAAAAGTTCTAAGTTTTCCATTTCGGAACAGACCTGAGGTAATATTTTGTTGAAAGAATGGGAACACAACATATCAGAAGGCAAATTGCAAGCCAAGAAGGTAAGGAAATCTTGTGAAGAGGCTTTCGGTTCCATAGATGGAAATCTATTAGGCATTGATAGCGAGAGTAATGCTGAGACACTGAGCCAAATGGATATGGAAAAACTTTCGCTTGATATAAATGAAAAAGAAGAAAGAGATTCGGCCAAAATCTCACAAGTAACTATGGCAGATATAGTTCAAATAGATAAATGTATGATTAAACCAAGTGTGCAATTGTGCGCTATTGACACCCTAGATGGAAGAAAGGTTGCCGCAATTAGTCAGAGATTGTTACACTTTTGAGGCCAATTGTCAAGCGGAACCTTCAAGGTTGATATCTCAGCTGGTGGAAAAATGTGTCACTTGTACCGAGCATGCGAGAGGGCATGCTTCTGGTACCAAATAAATACATAGGATAAAGAAATGAAACGATTGATCTCCTTCTCGTTGTAACTGAAAATCTTGGAACGATTGGGATTCCATCATATGCAAATTCATATAAATATACAATAGAAGGAAGAAAAAGAGGTTGGACCTTTTTGGGTCGATTGTAATAGAGATTTTCCTCCCTCGAGAGTTAATATAAATCAAATCCGAAGATTCTCGATTCCGTCACGACTGTGTTATGAGTTTGTTTCCTTGTATTTCATATCTAATTTCATTTCATATATGTATCTGATGAATGCTTCAATATAATTTAGTACAAACTCTACTATAGTGAATAAATTTTAGTTTTCTATATTGTTTACCTTTTTTCCTCTGTACCGGCTATCAACAGGTATAAGACCAGTGAACATTTTAGATTTCTATATATATTTTATGCTTCATCGGGTTATTTCTTTATCTTTTTCTTCTTCTGTTTATAAGTGAGATTCTCCCTTGATAGGAGCCTTACACGATAGACAACTTAATGTTTTCTTACACCTCACACACATTTATTAAAATATAACTCAGTTACGGGAAAGGGCCTTTGGTTTGCACCCTATTTTCACTACCGGAGCTGTAAACTCTCCTTTATACGACCGAAATGGAGACAACATCTAAAAATTCTTTGATATTTTCTTATCATTCTGTTCCTCTATGACTGTCCCTGTGACAAGACAACCTAATATCCAACACGGACTATCAGATCAAACACATATTGCCTTGAATCTTTTTGATACTATTCTTAAAACAACCACTACCCGGGTAGAACTGGAACGTTCGTGGGCAGCGATTGAAAGGGACATAAACATCCAGGAACAGTTTGAATCTAGACGACAACCTAGAAATCAGCCATAGCTTCCCTTGCTGAAGGTTGACATTTCTTCCTTCTTTACCCCTTACTCACTTTCAGATGCCTAGACACTGTACTTCTAAGCCTTAAGTACAGACTCTGGAACAACACAATCAATCAACAAACACCTGAATTGATAATAACAGTCAACCTAAACATAAACCCTGAGCTTGATCTTAACATATATAACTTCCCTTTTAAATAATTGGTATTCTGCATGATGATTCCAATATAACTATATCATATATGAGGCGAACATAACTAAACTGACACACATGCACCCTTTTAGCTTGTCAGAACCCTAATCGGGCTTGGTAAAACTCACACATGTGTCTTCTTATGCAATCAAAACCACGTTGAATAAAACACAGTGTTCAAAACATATAACGAATAGAAAGACAACCCTCGATTTTATGCAACCATTCCTTTCCTTTTTTTATTTGTTTAAACAATTTCATCACAGAAGGACCTCACAGACATTCGACCAAGAGGGATGGGTTTATAAATGAGAGACCACGTCTCCTTAAAATTCCACAATCATTAACTGATAACCCAACACTTGAAAAACCTTAGAATGTGCTCAAGGAGAGCAGAGACAGTCAGAGTTCGAGTCAACTCTGTAAAAAATAAAATGCAGAGAGGCAACACAAGCATGTTTGTCCTTTTAAACAAAAACAGAAAGAGCTGACGGTCTTCCAATACTTATATCCATTTCACCATCGATTAACAACCACATAAACGAGAGAGAACATCTCCTTAAAATTCCACAATCATTAACTGATAACCCGACACTTGACAAACCTTAGAATGTGCTTGAGGAGAGAAGAGACATTCAGAGTTCGAGTAAACTCTGTAAAAAATAAAATGCAGAGAGGCAACACAAGCATGTTTATCCTTTTAAACAAAAACACAAAGCGCTGATGGTCTTCCAATACTTATATCCATTTCACCATCGATTTTCCGAGGCACGAGATCTTATGCCGAGGTTTTGGCTCGGATACAAGCCCTGGCTCCTGAAGAAAGGGATGATGTTTTAAAATTCCAAGAACATCGGCGAAGTTGTCTTCCCCCAGTATTGCGGGGTGAAAATCCAATAACAGTAGAGGTGCAGCAAAAAGAAGACGAAGGCTTAAAAGATTCGGCACCCAGAAAAGAAGAACACCAGGACGGGGAGGAGCAAACTAAGAGTCTAAAACAGGAAATAAAAACTCCCGATCCGTCGAAAAAGCAGACTCCAATTACCACTCCAGGCCAACCAGCTAAGAAAATCGGAGATACCATCGCCTCCATTACTCCCTTACAGTCAACTCAAGGGAACATAGACGCAGGGTGGGTTTTCAACGAAGAATTGAGACCTATAAGGATGGAAGAGCTCCCTCCAAATGAGTTCTTTTTTGATAAAAAGAGAAAAGTTGTGGTAAAAAGAGAATTCTATCAAGAAGAGGGATCAACGGCCAAGAAGTTCAAGGTGTTGACTGATGGGAAAGATAAGAAGAAAGAAGAGTTTGCGACAGAAATAGTCGGGACATTAGGGGCGTATGCTACGACAAACCAATTTTCAGTCGGGGTTTTGAAAAATCAGCTGAAGTGAAAAAATCACCTCATCGAAACCCTAGAAGCTAAGCTAGCCACAACAGAGGAAGCTGCCAAGGACCAGGCAAACACAGGAATAGAACAAGCAAGGATGGCCGACAAAAAGGAAATTGAGCTGCTCAAAGCTAAGGTCGAACAAGCAGAGCTGGTAGCTCAAACCAGTCAAATATAGGTAGGCCAACAAAGAGACTTGATAGGGAAGCTACAGGTTATATTAGAGTTAGCTGAAAGCCAAGTTATAAACATCGGGATATTCCAGTCCCAGGCTATGGAGATCCAGAGCAGAGTTTCTGCAGCCCAGCGAAGTTTACTTGCCAAGGTAGATATGATTCAGGACAATTGTCTGCTTATTGATTAAGTATTAGAAAACTTATCTGTCAGAGAGAGAGAAGCTGGAGCAACTCGGGTCGCATTTCAAGAGGATGTAATAGCTACAACAAACAGGGAATCGGGAAAAAGTTCTAAGTTTTCCATTTCGGAACAAACCCGAGGTAATATTTTGTTGAAAGAATGGGAACGCAACATATCAGAAGGCAAATTGCAAGCCAAGAAGGTAAGGAGATCATGTGAAGAGGCTTTTGGTTCCATAGATGGAAATATGTTAGGCATTGATAGCGAGAGTAATGCTGAGACACTGAGCCAAATGGATATGGCGAAACTTTCGCTTGATATAAATGAAAAAGAAGAAAGAGATTCGGCCAAAATCTCACAAGTAACTATGACATATATAGTTCAAATAGATAAATGTATGATTAAACCAAGTGTGCAATTGTGCGCTATTGACACCCTAGATGGAAGAAAGGTTGCTGCAATTAGTCAGAGATTGTTACATTTTTGAGGCCAATTGTCAAGCGGAACCTTCAAGGTTGATATCTCAGCTGGTGGAAAAATGTGTCACTTGTACCGAGCATGCGAGAGGTCATGCTTCTGGTACCAAATAAAGACATAGGATAAAGAAATGAAACGATTGATCTCCTTCTCGTTGTAACTGGAAATCCTGGAACGATTGGGATTCCATCATATGTAAATTCGTATAAATATACAATAGAAGGAAGAAAAAGAGGCTGGACCTTTTTGGGTCGATTGTAATAGATATTTTCCTCCCTCAAGAGTTAATATAAAGCAAATCCGAAGATTCTCGATTCCGTCACGACTGTGTTATGAGTTTGTTTCCTTGTATTTCATATCTAATTTGATTTCATATATGTATCTGATGAATGCTTCGCTATAATTTAGTACAACCTCTACTATAGTGAATAAATTTTAGTTTTCTATATTGTTTACCTTTTTTCCTCTGTACCGGCTATCAGCAGGTATAAGACCAGTGAACATTTTAGATTTCTATATATATTTTATGCTTCGTTGGGTTATTTCTTTATCTTTTTCTTCTTCTGTTTATAAGTGAGATTCTCCCTTGATAGGAGCCTTACATGATAGACAACTTAATGTTTTCTTACACCTCACACACATTTATTAAAATATAACTGAGTTACGGGAAAGGGCCTTTGGTTTGCACCCTGTTTTCACTATCGGAGCTCTAAACTCTCCTTTATACGACCGAAATGGAGACAACATCTAAAAATTATTTGATATTTTCTTATCATTCTGTTCCTCTATGACTGTCCCTGTGACAAGACAACCTAATATCCAACCCGGACTATCAGATCAAACACATATTGCCTTGAATCTTTTTGATACTATTCTTAAAACAACCACTACCCAGGTAGAACTGGAACGTTCGTGGGTAGCGATTGAAAGGGACATAAACATCCAGGAACAGTTTGAAGCTAGACGACAACCTAGAAATCATCCATAGCTTCCCTTCCCAAAGGTTTACATTTCTTCCTTCTTTACCCCTTACTCACTTTCAGATGCCTAGACACGGTACTTCTGAGCCTTAAGTACAGACTCTGGAACAACAAAATCAATCAACAAACACTTGAATTGATAATAACAGTCAACCTAAACATAAACCCCGAGCTTGATCTTAACATATATGACTTCCCTTTTAAATAATTGGTATTCTGCATGATGATTCCAATATAACTATATCATATACGAGGCAAACATAACTAAACTGACACACATGCACCCTTTTAGCTTGTCAGAACCCTAATCGGGCTTGGTAAAACTCACACATGTGTCTTCTTATGCAATCAAGACCACGTTGAATAAAACCCAGTGTTCAAAACATATAACGAATAGAAAGACAACCCTTGATTTTATGCAACCATTCCTTTCCTTTTTTTATTTGTTTAAACAATTTCATCACAGAAGGACCTCACAGACATTTGACCAAGAGGGATGGGTTTATAAACGAGAGAGCATGTCTCCTTAAAATTCCACAATCATTAACTGATAACTCGAAACTTGACAAACATTAGAATGTTCTCGAGGAGAGCAGAGACAGTCAAAGTTCGAGTCAACTCTGTAAAAAATAAAATGCAGAGAGGCAACACAAGCATGTTTGTCCTTTTAAAAAAAAACACAAAGAGATGACGGTCTTCCAATACTTATATCCATTTCACCATCGATTAACAACCACATGGAATTTTTGTTTTTTGAAAACGAAACAACAATGAGCCACACAGTCCTTCGACTTATTACTCCAAGCCCTTGATGGAACCTGTTATCCCCTAACCTAGGGATAACTAAGGAGATCATGTCTCGAGGCCCACATGTGCTAGACATGGAGTATCGAGAGCCAGATCGACTTGAGCATGGATCTGGAGGGCCCATCCTTTCATTCTTCAATGCCTCCACTTTGTTAGCAACAACAACATCCATCACCTCAACCTGGTCCTGCAACAAAAATGGATCTTGCTCCATGAGGTAATTATTCCGGGTATCATGGTATGTGTCACTATGATCCTCAAAACCTTTGAATATGTGAATTTAATTCTTTTTGTTTCTAACGGGTGCTTGGATCTTATGATTTTCCAATTGACCACACCTGGGGGGAATGATAAGATACCCTAGTAAGCTGGTACCCATAGGGTTTGAGTTTCCACTGGGGTGATTCATGAAAGGCCATTGTCTGTGCCCACCATACTTACAACTTTTCATCTTTTTCCTGCTCATCCATCCCATTACACTGGTCCGAGCATTGGGTTGGCCAATTATCTAAGGGTTGTACCTTTCCTTGTGGGAAGAAGGGGCTAAAGGCCCAGAGGGTAAAAGTAACGGGAAAAAGATAAAAGCCAAAAGAATGAAACCTTGAGATGCTTCGCCTAGAGATCCTTGAGAAAGCAATAAAAAGATTCTCAGCAAGAAACATAGGGACCCATAAAAAATAATAAAAGCAAGTCCTAGTTAGAGGATAAGGGGTCTCATCACGAGCCAACCAATAGGTCCATGGGCATGTAACGATATGACACTACCAACCACTGGTCACCACTCTAGGGTAGTGGTTCTTGCTGGCATATCCAAGAGAAAGGGGGTCTCATCACAAGCCAACCTTCTCATTTCCATGAAATGCTTGTGGGTAACACTTCCACCACTTGTCACCATGCCAGGGAAGTGTCCCCTAACTAGCCTCTTTAAAGAAAAAGAAATAAGAATAAAAGGCATGACTGGGATTCGAAACATTTGCATCTATGACAGGTGCAACTCACCTTCTGTAGAGGCACCCACAAGTAAGCGATACATTTCCCTGCTATCACTGCACCCCTTGCCCAGACATCCCTTACCAACTCATCCACTCACATGGCCTAGATTTGAATTCTCCCGTAAACATCCCACATCCAATAAGCATTAGCCCAATAGGACATCCTAGCTTTTCCTCCAAACTTGGTTTGTAGATTAGTATAATGTCTTTGAGCACTTGTTTGGGTAAAGGGGGTTTTATGCACATGTTTGATAAACTTGTTGATTAGATGTGATTGACATTGCTATGATCCCTGTGACTTATGAGCCCATGGAGGGCATATTTGTTGATGTTGCAGGGCCACACCTGATGGACACGTACACATGGGGAGATGATTAGTTCAGACTTCCATGGGGATAAAAGCCCAATAGATGGATGCTGATACCCCAGCAGGGGGCAGAGATAGATCATAGGATAACATCGGAGAGAGAGGAGGACGTTTCACGAGGGGCAACCTGACAGGCCTAGACCCAGGTGTTGTTCCTGTTATCCCCGATATCTAGGGATAACTAGGAGATCATGTCTCGAGGCCCACATGGTCCTAGACATGGAGTACCGAGAGCGAGATTGACTTGAGCATGGCCCT
>SNQJ01S0148247.1:0-20379 GCA_010110895.2 Picea sitchensis | reverse complement strand
GAAGCTCCTGTTACGCCAGTTTAAGCCTTACTTTCAAGTTGATAACCCTATCCTACAAACTGTGCGATAACACTTCTATCAAATGCTAATGATATGACTTCAATGGTTAGTGGTTTTTAGTCATCTTGAAGCTTGTCTTAAGACATTTTATGTGAAGTATTGCTCTATAAACATTGATGTTATAAGATTTCTGTTTACTTCATTATATTCAATAAATTGCTTTGTTTAAGAAATTCAACGGTTTTATGAAGTGCTAACTAGCAAGTGATCTTGCAAATATATATTTTTCTTCTTGCTTTGTTCCAGGCAGGTACACTTCTGGCATATTACATCTTAATTGGTTATTTAAACCAGAATTTCTGATCGGTGGTGACTTGTGAGAGGGGACCTTTTACCTAGCTACCTGCCCTTGCCTTCTCAGAACCCCAGGTCACCGGGGACGTCTCCCTTGGGCCTACCACCCTAAATAGAAAGATATATCCTATTGAGGTGACAACGATAGGATTGGTCTCCAATTATGCTAATTTTCTCTTCTTTAACCTTTCCTACTATCAAAGTACAAATTGTGCGATAACATAACCAATAGCTAACACCCAAGGAAAGACAAAGGCAATTGGAGTAAAATAACCCAGTGCACACATGTGCGTCTAACACTTGCAGAGAAGAGACAAGGGTTAACTTAACAATGGTGGGTATTCGAACACAACGAGATAATGTCTCTTTCCAATCATATGAGAGATTAATAAATTTTGACAACAACAACAATGAGGAAACACACATTGTTGTGAAAGAATGCCAATATATAACCTGTATCAATCCAATACCCACACATGCCTGTATTAACGTCCGGGGCCAACCAAGACTGGATCTTGGGACGCTTTCAGTGAAAATACAATATGAACGAGCTACCAACCACAACTCGAGGTTTGAAGAAAAGAACACACCAATGTTGGCAATTTCTCTACAACTGGGTAAGGATTACCACAACAATCGAGAGGGAAACGAGTTAACAGATAGTGATACACAGAAAAAAACCCCTCAATCATCAAATCCAGAGCCTTATTGCACCACTGCCACTTATTATTCCACAGAGACCCATCATAAAACTACATTGACTGATAAAACAACCAACACACAACTTAATAATACCCATTCCTTTGCTTGCAATTTCCAACATTTTACAATAATCACAGAGAGCCATAACACCATTTTACACACAGTTGAAAATCTCAAGAACACACAGAATCCGAGCAACACTGAGCCACCATTTGGTTCATAAAATAGAGAATACATCATGGATGGAGAGAAAAGAACCATACCTATGGGAAAATGCTTAAATGACGAGTTGACTGAGCTTTCCCCTCCAAAAAACCTAAAAACACGGAGCTTCACAACCAACAGAGCGAAATTGGAACAATGAAACAATGTTAGGGTGACGGACGATAGGGAAGGTTTGGAGTGACATGCAATAAATGCACGTCGCTTCCGGAACCTGTCCCCATTCAATTCGAAGTACGAGACAACCCAATAAGAATAACATCCACCAATAAATCAAACCATATAACCAATACATAATCAATGCCAAACCATTGTAAGATCTGAGACCTTATCTATTGCACAGTGCGCCACCCAGGATATTTCATACGTTAACCCTTTCCATAACTCCACACATCAATCCATATCAACATTGCTATATGCGCCTCCATTGGACTTTAATGAAATTTGCATAGTCCATTAATCAACCATAGTATAATAGTTAGGATTGACACTTGTACCCATTAACTCTTTTATTCGAAATTTGCATGAAGTCTTTTATTATAGCTCAAGGATTAATACATGGTTTCTTTCCTTTTGATTGAACTATAACACATTTCTATAATTTTCCTTGTTTTGAATAAGATCCCTTTTAATTATCCCTTGCATATATGTGGCTAAGTAATAAACATATGAATTAGTAACAAGGTTATAACATAACACCTGTAAACAACCTGATCTTCATAACCATGGAAACTGTTCCGTGTCACAAATGATTACCAAAAACATGCATTAATCACTCATTATCACGCCAAATGAAACCAAGATTGCAATCATCAAAGATGTAGGACTGTGTAGGCAACATCATAACAACAACAAAATATGTGTCATATGTCTATCCTCGCGCCTCTAGTCTACAAGGGGCTCCCACCTACTAGTATTATATTATTATTATAATTAAAAAATAATGCTTTAGAAATACTTTGCGAGAGGAATTCATGTTTATGATTTTAATTGTCAATAGTCCCCATTGACTTCTTGCTAGAGGGTTTTCTCTTATCAAATCCGACACATTTCTCTGAGAGTATGACCTAGAGTTTCACCTTGGGCCTATTTACATCATTGATAGGTGACCTTGTGCTCAATAGATGACAAACCATCATTGGTCGTTGACTGAGCGGTTTCCCTTGTGTTCGACGTCAACAAAAATATTCACACATAGGGATTCATGCGATACCTGGTTTCCATTTGACCCCATTGGTGGATTCCTCGTCTTTGTCAGTGGTCTGCATCATTGACTATTATTCAGAGTCTCTGCCATGCACTATTTCATCCAGTACATGCCAAAGTCATACCTCGGTGTGGTCCTTACAATCTTTTCGTCTGAGTCCTTCCAAATCTTTGGCCTTCTACTATCCCATCGTGATGGATGATGGAGGATGCCCTAATTCCATCCTTCCAACAGATCTCTTTCTATCGACTTCGACACATCTTTCTCTAGGATAGGGATCTAGAGTCATATTTGGTACCTTGGGGCTTGCAATCATCAGTGGCAGGTTCCCTAAGTATTGATAGTGTGAATACATCAATGTCCCTTGCTCGATAGATTCTACCAGGTGTTCGACATCAACTAATTTATTCACACTTGTTATATTGTACCATGGTATCTTGAAACCCATCATTATCATTGGTGGGTTGTCTCGCGTTTGTTAACGATATACATCAATGACTGGTAATCAAATAACGTTTCGCTGTGTTCGACCCCAACACATCTATTCACATAGTGTAGATGCGTACCACGACAAATTGTTTTGAAGACTTCGGGTGAAGTACAAGCATCACATATTTTGTGCTCCTACCCAAAATACTTTCCACCACCCCACAAACCTTGCAACTTGTAGATGATCAACTTGTTCACTTCATTAATCCCAAATATCCTCTGTTCTTGATTTTGAGACATAGCTCTAGTGTGTATTCTTCGTCACCATGTTTGCTACTTTTATATATCATTGGATCTACTGTGTATTGCTCATGGCCATGAAATTAGTCATACTTTCATATGTACCATGGATCCACAGTGTACTTGATTTGGCGACCATGCTTACATCACTCCTGAGCATGGGTATGCCTGACTTGGGAAGAGAATACTCTCACTTGATCTTGACTGATGGTTTCTATTTTTGGATTAGTTGTTCGGGAACCTTCAGGAGTTTACTTCAAAGCATCCGCGTCTCTCAGAGTTGTAATGTATTTCGACCATCATTTTTCCCTTCTGACCTCACACATTAGGGGGCATCTATATAGCATAAAATTACATGCCTATGCATTTGTGCTATGGCCTACCCTTCCATTTGGCTTGCAAAATCAAAATCCCACCTTGCCTCATCCAATTACATGACTTTTGAACATATATACAGGTTTCCTTTTAGAAACACGCGGAGATCCACGCCTTTATAGCGTGAAACCTGTAGATGTCCTAAACAATAATGAAAAATAAATAAATCCAAGTTTTCGGCGGGTTTTTTTCGGTTGGGCTCGTTTCCCAACATCTCCAAGATCGTAAAAAATGGATTTCAACCTCCCCAACCCCTTCGGGATAGTATAAAAACACCTATGAGGGAAATTATGAGGAAAAGTTTGGTGGTGCAAGGTTTTGTTGAGAAATTTGAGCAAGCTTCCCTTCCCCTTCATCCTCTGATAAGTTTCCCCCCAACCTGGAAACTCCTTTTCCAGAGTTACTTCCTCTCATATATAGTTATTAGGTGTGTTCCTATTCTTATCGGACTATTTGAGGAAGAGTTTCATTGAGTTGATGCTTGAAGGACTTCATGAGGAACTTAGATGCTTGGTTCCAGAGCGGGGCCATAAGCAACGTCATGTTGTAACTAACTGTATTATTTCACTGATTAATAGAAGAATATCTTTTCCTTCCAATCTTGTGTCCACTTGTTTCATTGAAATATGATATGTTCATGTTTATTCATATATGCTTTGATGTGTACCTTTGATATATGCTACTAGGATCTATAACTACCTCATTGCAACACAATCTCGATCTCTTATTGTAGGCTTGACCAAGAGAATTTAGAGAAGCATGAGAAAGGATTGGCATCAAATGAAGGGTTTAAGGTACACACCTTCTCTTATATCCTTTCCCTGTCTCTCTCTATGAAAAATTAGTTATTCTTTCGTTGCATGTTTGATTGTGAGGGTAGATTTAATATTTTATATCCCGTCTTGCTTTGTCATGACATGACCCAAGGTCATGAGGTAAATATCGTTATAACAATTATATATGAATAAGAGACCCATTTTCATAAAAAAATGGACAACATAAAGGGATAGTGAAATAATCAAATTGCAACCAATTTGTAATTGTCACACATATTGGTAACATGCCCTTATTCAATTGAGACAATATGTCGAGTACATTAAACAAAATCCCTGATTTTTAGAGACAAATATTCCAAAACATACAACTTGCAGTAAATTCAGTTATATTGATTGCCATTCATTAGTTGAACTGTTGACATTTCTTTAGTTGCATCTATGCCTCATTTCTTCATCATTTGTAGGTGATATTGTACTTTGGTTTGTGAACATAATGTTTTTTTGATCGGCTTGCTTTCTATGTTCCACCCCTTCATCTTCCATCTACAAACATAGAAATAAATTGTAATAAGTATATCTACATTTATACATATAGTAGAGTATACATGATTGCGTAAATAAAAGAACATACCTTAGCACCAAGTCTTTCATAAACAATACACATTCTTTCGAAGCCATGCTTCATGAATTCTCTCAAAATATCTTCTAATGTCTGCATTCCATACTTTGTTTCCTGCATGTTTAACACTACATGACAAAGCATAGTCGATATAATCAATACAAAGTTTTTTTGTTTTTTCATTAATTATAAAACAAGGGAAGTTAAGAAACATAACTATTTACAAATTGTTCAAATAAACTTTCATTCTTCAACATATACTCAAAACCCATACTTAACCCAATGCTTATCAATTCATGGATTGGCTCCTCTTTGTATGCTAACACCTAGTAGAAGACATCCATGGACAAGTGTAAATTAATTATTTGAATATAAAGATCACAACAAACATGAAATCTTAAGAAAGGTAAAAACGTAAATAGTCACAAAGTTTGCGATCAACCATTTTATTCCTCATCGTCCTGTCTTATGTGATGAATGAATTCTATTTGTTTTTCTTTTCTGCAACAAAATAATTGAAAATTAGTATTTCACGTGATACTTAAATTCAATGTACATAAAAGAATAAAAAAAATGATTTACATACCTCTGATGCACATTGTAATTGGGATGGGTTCTCTTGCGACGAAATTATGTTCATTTATTTGAACATATTCTTCTACACTTTTTTCGATATCCCTACCAACATGTCTTGGTTTTCCCCTTGGAATTTTCAAAATCTCCTTGAAAAAGAAAAAGATATAAATATTAGTATTTAAAAAAAGAAGAAGATATCGGTGCATATATTAAGATAATTCGAATTGGGGTGTCAACAATATTTTCCCGCACTGGGGCGTCACACATACATATATGCACCGATGAAGTATAACAATGTCGTTGCGAAATTGAGAACGTTTTACAAAATTTTGTATTTAGCTGGTGCTTTATGAATTAAGAAAAAGACGACTTCCTAAGTACTATTTATTACGTATCGTCAAACAGTGAACAAATTTAAGAAATGGTGATTTCCATATAAAAACAATAATGTTTCCATTTTAAACTCAATGATGCGCTTTGTAAACAATGCGCCCCGATGCACATTTAGGTAAAATGCGCACCACTGATCGTGATTTTTTTTTAATAATATTTTGATTTGAAATAAAGCGATGTTGTTTACAAACAAATACGCTCCAGTGCATTTATTGTGTATAGAGCGCACCAGTCACCACGAAGGCGTTTATAAAAAGAAAACTGACAGTGACATGATGGTTTTGGATCCAATGCTATGAGTGGTTTCATTGCATCAGATAGGAAACACCCATTTATAAATAACCAAACCCTATAAAAAAATTGTGCTTTAATTTTTTTTATTCTTGTGAAATATAGAAGGTGAAAACAAAAGAACAGTTAGGAAATTAGAGCTTTCAATATTGAAGGTAACTATGAAACCTTTTTTTGTTTTGTTTGAGAATGCATTGAAAATTGTTGGAATCGAATAGGAGAATGATTAATATGATTAATAGAATGAAATCATATACTTAAAATTTCTCCTCTGCATATTTCTATGTGATCTATTACTCCCCCTCGAATTTGTCTCTTCAAAAAACATCCACCCACTCAGAAATATTTTTTGATAAATCTATGTTGAACAAATATCCTCTTTAAAATTTGGCAATCAATAAAACAATGAATATGGTTTTCCTTTATAAACGCAAAAACTCAAATTCCTGCTCATTTTTTCGTTGTATATTTTAGCGCATTGTCAATAAATGCGTGCAATATATTTTTTCTAGAAGTTACATTTTTCGTTGCATTATGCATAGCACACCGATGCAATATACATAATGCACCAATTTATTTTCGAAATAAATTTCAAAGTATTGATAATAAGTGCAAATTATTTTTCTAATTTGCTTATGTCGGTGTGTTAAACAGTTAGAAATGTACCGGTGCGAAGTGTGGTTAATAACGCACGAGGACAATATTTAAGTAATAATGCATTATAAGACAGTTAAATTTGCACAATGCAAATGCAAACATATGTATTTAAAGTATGCATAATTTTTTCTTTGTGGAGGCAATAACAAAGGTCAGTCTTCGACGCTTATTTCAATTAAACACATCGATACATCTTTAAATGATAAGGCACACCGATGGGGGAGAGAGAGAAAGAGAGGGAGGGAAGGGGATACAATGAGTGAGGGAGGGAGGGTGAGAGTGTTAGAATATAATGGATGTTCTCGTTTAACCATAGACAATATAACAATATTGTCACCCAACCATAGGCCGAAGCCACCCCCGAGCACCTTAACCTTGATGGAGAATGATTCCAGAAGCAAACCCTAGGATTAATAACCAAACAAGGTGGTGCACCTCTCTCCAAGGATAGCGGATCAAGAAAGAATAACCAAAAGAGGGCAATCAAAAATTCCAAACCATAACCAAGAGAGAGTCCAAGCCAAAACCGAAATCTGCTAGTTGCAGCAGCTGCAACTGCAGCTCTTCTCCAAACTTGCGCGCCACTACCTTATGAAGTTATGAGAGGTGAGTACAAATGATCTCAAGTGCCCTCTATTTATAGTCCTCCAAGTCACTTAAATGGGCCGAATTCTTCTCTTGGAGACTAATAACTTAATTCAAATCATTCTCTTGAGTTGACTTGTCTTCTAGGGTTATTAACCAACTATTTAGGGTTTCTTCTTGCTTTTTGGAATATTCTATTTTCGTCAGGGTTACATGTGGAGGTAAATACCTCCCGCAAATACCATGATATCAACACTCCCTCCTAGATAGGGATGTATTTAAGACAATGGTCTTGAGCACAAACATACCACTGAATCGATACCATCATCATAGTCGTATGGACTATCTCATGATTATGGTCACCATCATTATTATCAATGTCATCTGACAACATCAACTACATCATCTCTCGAAACCATACTCCATATAAGTAATCATACATGATTTTGAACAAGTCACTCACTCCAAGAAGTGATACAAAAACCATTCTTCTAATCTGGGCATATGTCCTAGACGAATAATCGTCTTGGACCATTTTCCGTCTGGAGAATATCTGTCCATCAGTACACTATTCATTCATCTGGCTAATAATCATTTTCAACACTACTGATAGTCTACATGGCAATCAGAACAATGTCATTCAATAGAACACAACTGTGTCTATCTATAGTAGTACATAACTACAATCCAGTGGTACACTAACACATCAAGTAGAACAAAACTACTTAATAAGTGACACATAGTCACAACCATTGGAACACATCCACCACAATAACATACATCTAATGTCCAAAGACATACGGTCTCCATAGCAATTATATCAACCTGCACAACAAAACGATGTCATGATATAAACTGAATCATCTGGGCCATTCTTCCACTCACGTCTGTGAGATCTGGAAGAGCATCTACCCTTAGAAGGTACAACATCAATCATGAGATACTGGACTATTCTTCTCAAGCATAGAAGAATAATTGTCCTGATTTCTGAGCCTGGACCATTCACCTATCTGGACCATTCCTCTGGCACTAAACAAAGTGAAACCTGGAGAGAATGAGTCTTCCCTAGGGAATGACTATCCCTGATTGTTGAACCTGGACCATTCACCTATCCGGGCCATTCCTCCGACACTAAACAAAGTGCAACCTGGAGAGAATGAATCTTCCCTAGGGAATGACTGTCCAAACCATTTCCTAAGGAAATGACTGTCCTGCACCAACCTCCAAAATAGAACATTCTTCGAAACTTCTCACAACCGTGAGCTTCGAAAGAATGACTGTTCAACGAGGCAGACCATTCTTCTTGACCACTACTGAGAGTGACTGCCAAGAAGAAAGACTTTCCTAGACCATTTCCCCACACTGGCCACAAGGGGAATCACTGTCCATGGTACATCAACAATCCATCGAACCATTTTCATTACGAAAATGACCGTTTGATATGGACCATTTTCCGAATTGGAAAATGCCTGTCCGTCATAAATCTCAAACCACTTTCCGAACTGGAAAGGAACTGCTCATCCTGGACCATTTTCGAACTGAAAAATGACTGTCCATAAATCAATAACACATCAGTGCTCCCTCCCAACTTGGGAGTAATTTCTTCCCTTTTCAATAAGGAAGTCGTCTCCACGAGCTCCAGCTTGTTTCGTGAGTATGCAACTCTTTTATCTTAGACAAAGGCTTTACCAAAATATGTGCTTATCTGCTCATCTATGGACATATATTGGAGAACCACTTCTCCTTTCTGGACCTCATCACGAAGAATGTAATGCTCGATATCAATGTACATCGGTCTTTTTGGAACACTGGTTTTCTCTGAAGGCTTCATATAGCTCTGATCATTATAGTATATCATAGTTGGATTCAACTCTTTTTGTTTCTTGCTATCTCATATCATCGTGGAAAGGGTCAAACTGGAACATATCCAAGTAACACTTCTTCTATCATCATGAGAGCTTGTCATGGATAGGTAATCCATCATCCTGGAGTTCTGAGTAACCATTCTGATACAATATCTCTGTTATAGAAAGTTTTCACCATGCTTCTGCTGTGCATTGGAGGCTCCACACCAAATTGTTTTAATCCATACAAGATCTTCTTCCATCTGCATACAAGAGTCTCTTTCTGGTATACCTCAAAACCTTGAGGTTGTTCTACATGCGCTTCTTTGTTCAATTACTCTGTTGAGGAGAACAATCCTTACATTCATCTGATGTGAACTCTAACCCATGGATATTGCAGGAGATATAATGTCTCATGTAGAGGTATTTTTGGAACAACCTATCACCATAGTCCTCTACCTCCATCTGGGAGAACCTTTAGTTCTGGATCTCGCAATGCTTTCATTCATAAGTCTTCCATACACTGTTCTTCATCACAACTTTGATTTATTCTACTTGATTGCTTCTAGAGGGTTCATATCAAGCTGGTAGTCTTGTGATTCTCAATATAATGACTGGTTGTTTTGGCTTTTCTTTCTCTCTTGGAATCTTCATGTTCTTCTTCATGTTTCTCTTTAGCTCTTGGGTCCATGGAGTTTTCTATAGATTCCATGCCTTGAAGATTCCGACTTCTTCCTTTTATCATAGGATCATGGATGTGGATGGACAACCAGTGATACTTTAAGGATTCTTTTCAAAGAAGACTTCTTCTAAAGTCACACTGAACACATGATGCTTTTCATGGTTGCTACCAAAGATAGAAACTTCATCATCTTCAATAGATCATATTATTTAGGATTATCTCCCTCCTAATCGTTGCTTCATGCATGAATGCATGTTCTTCTTTTGGATTTATATAATCGACTCCCTCCATCTAACAGAGTCCATGCTTCCGTTTGCATCCTTATTGCCTTCTGCAAAGTGTCACGAGTCTTTTTCCAATTTCCTCTTGATTGCTGACTTCTTTCTGTCTTTACTTCTTCTAGGTTTCTTCAAGTTTGATTCTGATTTTGGCTTATCTTGCAACTATTACTTATGTAATAAATTCCACATGAATTGTTACCAGGGGTTGTTGATGTACTTCATCCTTTCATGTGTATTGCCTGACTTGTAGTCATCGTGATAGCAATCCTTATCTTGTTGTTCTTCCATAGGTATAGTTTCTCTTTTAACATATTATCTTCTAAGAAATAGATATGCAAGATATGTACATAAATCATGGTATGTACAAGAACTATGAAGAGTATTGCTACCTTGTCTTGAAGAAGAAGTTTGTTTTATCCTGCTTGGCCTTCTTTGAGGGTTTCCCTTCTTCTACAACTGATGCTTCATGTGTTTCCTTCCTTTTCTTTAACTCGGGACAATGATTCTTGTAGTGACCATATTTTCGACATTTGAAGAATTTTATTTTTGACATATCTTTCTCTTGATTCGATTTCTTCCTGGAGCCAAACTTCCTTTTATTCCTGAAATTCTTGAACCTTGCTATGAAGGCTTGATCATCGTATTTCTTTTGGGGTTTCTCTTTTGCACTGATCCTTGATTCTTCTAGTGCATATCAAGTCCAAAGTTCTTCAAATGTAGGATACTCCTTTCTTGTGTTCATGCTTGCGGCAAATGCATCCCATGTCTTGAGAAGACCATTGAGTACTATATTTACCAATTCCTTATGTGAAATGATCTCTTCAATAGCCTGTAGTTGATCTCTTAACTGAGAGATTCTCACAAAGTATGATGTTATGTTGTCATCATCATTCATTTTCATGTCATAGAGCTCATTCTTCAGACTCATTACTTGTCCAATGTTTCTGATCGAGAAGAAGTTTGTTAGGGCATTGTACATATTCTTAGATGAGTCAAGATGGGATATGTAGGGTATCAAGTGGTCTTTTATAGAGTCCACTATGATACTCATGGCATTGATGTCACTGTCTTTTAACTTCTCCATAACTGCAATGTTCTGAGGTTCCTTCTCTTTTCCTTCTTGAACTGTGGTTCCACGATCTTTCCTTTCACAATATCCAACACTTTATTCTTGGAAATGATGATTTCAATCCTTGTCTTCCATGCTCTTAAGTTAGAAGCCACTTCTAACTTGTTTTGTAACTTCATAGAGTAAGTCATAACTGCTTTGAGTTGGTCAACTCTTGATTTTGACCAAAAACTCAAACTTGACGTCTTAGCTTGCTAAGAGTACCCGGAGATGGGATAGGCTTGGGCACACTAGGCTATCCAAAAATTAGGTCAATCTCTTCACTTAAGGTGCCTCAATGATAGGGTTAGGGTTTCGTTGCTGCAACAAAAACTGGCTGCAACTGCAACTACAACTGAGCAAATCCTCCCAATCTATCCTCCAACGGTTAGACTGCCCGAAGATAGTGTGGGCCCATAACCTGTTAGAATATAATGGATGTGATCATTTAACCATAGACAATATAGGAATATTTTCACCCAACCATGGGCCAAAGCCACCCCTGAGCACCTTAACCTTGATAGAGAATGATTCCGGAAGCAAACCCTAGGCTTAATAGCCAAACAAGGTGGTGCACCTCTCTCCAAGGATAGCGTACCAAGAAAGAATAACCAAAAGAGGCCAAGCATAAATTCCAAACCATAACCAAGAGAGAGTCCAAGCCAAAACCGAAATCTGCTAGTTTTCGCAACTGCAACTGCAACTCTTCTCCAAACTTGCGCGCCACTGCCTTATGAAGTTATGAGATGTGAGTACAAATGAGCTCAAGCACCCTCTATTTATAGTCCTCTAAGTCACTTAACTCGGTCGAATTCTTCTCTTGGAGACTAATAACTTAATACAAATCATTCTCTTGAGCCGACTTGTCTTCTAGGGTTATTAACCAACTATTTAGGGTTTCTTCTTGCTTTTCGAAATATTCTATTTTCATCAGGGTTACACGTGGAGGTAAATACCTCCCGCAGCTACCATAATACAAACATAGAGAAGGGTAGATGTAATAGAGAGAGAGGGGGATATAGGGAGAGAAGAGGAGGGAAGGAGGAAGAGAGTGAGAGAGGGGTTGAGCATCAAATTCACATTTTCTATGTTCAAGGAGGATATTTTCAGGGATCGAGTAACTTTTTCAGATTTTTTAAAGCTATATTGAGATTTCTTGTATAGATGGGGGAAAAAACAATGACATTGTAGACAAAAACAATGTTTTTTTAAGTGCACTCTCAAGTTATAAAATATTTCAAATTTATTTTTGAAGTTAGATTGTTCTATGCTACCCAAGATGATGGTTTTGGCTCAAATGCAGGAAAAAAAGAATTATAATATGAAATGGAGAATTCTTCAAATTTCAACGTCGCTTCATTTCGTATCTTTTGGAACTCCTTCAAGTTTTCTCACACCAATTGTAGTACGTTTAGATTTTATTAATAATTCATTTATCTCATTGAATTTATGTTGTGTATGCATGTGCAGTTTAATGATTGTTCATTTAATTTTGCAGGATCAAAATTCAAGATTGAGTTCAGATGCTCAAGATATTCCCATGGTCCCAAAATTCTACAAGCTTTTATTAGGAGAAATATACCGCAAGCAAATGTTTGATGAAAATTCTAACCCACCCTCACACCCGATGCAATGCAAACACTAGATCTAGTTGTGCAAAGAATATAACACATACCCAAAATTCTCCCACTTGTTGTTTTCTTTTCATACAAGGGGTTACATGATTACATAGTCAACAATATAGGGCATCAATTCCCATAAATACTCTACACTAAGAGAACTTCTCAGTGCTCACATATTTTGTTAATGAATCTGCATCATTCTTCAAAGTGTCCACCTTCATAAAAAACACTTTCTTTTTTTCATCCATGTCTCTCACAAATTGATATTGAATATCAATATGCTTTGTCTTTGAATGATAATACAAGTTTTTTCCCAAGAAGATTGCACTCTGAATGTCACAAATATCCTTACAACTTGCCAATTCAATACTTGAACACAATCTTTGTAACCACACTACTTCCTTGCTTGCATGAGTGGCTACCATGTATTTAGATTATATAGTTGAGAGTGGCACTACAGACTGTCTTTTGCTCATCCAACTGATTGCTCCTCCAAACATATTAAACACATAACCAATTGGACATCTTCTGTGATCCAAATCTCCAGCCTAGTCTACATCAACAAACCCATGCATGTCCAACACTCTGTCCAATCCTGGTATTACTTGGTAGCACAATCCATAACTAATAGTGCCACACAAATACCTGAAAACCCTTTTTACTATTGTGCAATGCTCCTTCCTTGGTTTTGACATATAAATTCTCAATACTCCCAATGCATGTGCAATGTCTGGTCTAGTACATACCATTTCATACATCAAACTTCCAACCACACTCACACATGGAACACGAGACATGTCCTTGTCCTCTTCCCGTGTCTTGGATAATATCCTTGTTGTATCCTATCAACAACATATCATCCACATACAAGACCAAATAAATGACATGATCACCGATTAATTTGAAATACACAGAGTGATCTGCTTTACTCCTTGTGAAGCCAAGTCCCAACACATGAGTATTAAATTTTTGATACCATATCCTTGGTGATTGCTTTAACCCGTACAAGAAATTTTTCATCTTGCATACCAACTCTTTCTTTCCCTTCACAACAAATCCTTCTGGCTGCTTCATGTAGATTTCTTCTTCCAGATCCCCATGTAGGAATGATTTCTTCACATCCATATGTTCTACCTCAAAATTAAATGTAACATAAACAAACAAAATAAATCTAATTGAACTTAACTTGGCAACATGAGAAAAAATCTCACCAAAGTCAATTCCCTCTACCCAAGAATAACCTTTTTCTACTAACCGAGCTTATATTTCTCCACTTTGCCTTCTGCACAAAGCTTCTTCTTAAAAACCATTTTTCTACCAATGGGATTTCTTCCATTCAACAACTCCACTAGATTCCAAGCCTCATTCTTATCCAAGGCTGCCATTTCTTCAATCATGGACTTTTCCCAAATTTTTCCGTCCTTTGAATCCACTTCCTCCCTAACAGTTCTAGGATCATCTTCAATAATAAAAAAAGAAAAATTTGAATGGAAATTGGGTGGAGTATACCTTTCTAGTTGCCTTCTTTCTTGAGCCGACCTCCTCAATACTGGAGTATGATGATCTTCTTTTTTGGATTCCTGTTCTTCTATAGAGTATGATTCATCATCCTTCAACTCAAACTCTATTTTCTTTGGTTCTTCCTTCCTTGGTAGGACTTCTTGTTTGAACACATCTTTGATTTCTCTAAATACCACATCTTGGCTATACACTACCTTCTTAGTTTCTGGGTTCCAGAACTTATAACCTTTTAGACCATCTTTATACCCAATAAAGATACAGTTTTTAGCCTTTTTATCTAGCTTACTCATGTTTTCATTTGGAATGTGAACATAGGCATCACAACCAAATACTCTGAGATGTGTGAGAGAAGGTTTCTTACCATTCCATACCTCGTGTGGAGTCTTGTCATCCAGTGCTGATGAGGGTGATCAATTAACTAGGTAACATGCAATACTCACTACCTCTGCCCAAAATTCCTGTCCTAACCCAACAACATTGAGCATGCACCTTGATTTTTCCATTATTGTCTCATTCATCCTTTCCGAAACTCCATTCTACTTATGGGTATATGGAGTAGTCTTTTTCCTTTCTATACCGCACTTCTTACATAATTCTTCGAATTCATTTCCATTGAACTCTCCACCATTATCCATTTTCAACACCTTAATTATTTTCTCTCTTTGATTCTCCACATGAGCCTTAAACTCTTTAAACTTGTCAAATAATTCATATTTCTTCCTGAGGAAATATATCTATGCATTCCTTGAGAAGTCATATATAAATGAGACATAATACACATATTTTCCCAATGATGGAACCGATACAGGTTCAAATACATCACTATGCACCAACTGTAAAATTCCCTCTACCCTCGATGGAATAGATGGGAATCTTACCCGATTCTTCTTCCCATATATGCAATGTTAACATAAATCAAAATCTAGAGAGTAGTTAAACATACCTTTACCGTGTAGTAGTTGAAGGCCCTTCTCTCCGATATGCCCAAGTCTTTCATGCCACAACATTGTCTTTTCCATAGAGACTTTAGAAGTTTTTTCTTCTTCATATCGAATCTTAGGAACAATGGAACTATTGAACCCATCACTAATAGTGATTCCTTGCAGCTTATACAGAGTTCCAATCCGATCTCCTTTTAACAACACAATTTCTCCTCGGACCATCCTGCAGGTTTCTTTCTCAAACACTGTTTTTACCCCTACATCATCCGTTTTGCTTACATAAATACAAATTTTGGCCAATCTTGGGATGTGCAGAACACTAGGAAGTTTTCTAATCCTTTCGTCCATGAGATTCAACTTGAATTTTCCTTGTCCTATGATTTTGGTTTTGAGTAATCACTTAGGAAAACATCACCTCCATCATACCTTTCATATTCGCAGAATGAATCCATGTGAGGAGTCATATGAAAGGATGCACATGAGTCAACCAACCATGCCTCATGATATGCATGTGTGCTTGAAGCCAAGTACACATCTCCTCCTTCTTCCATGGATGTTTTTTCTTCTGTAGAAGGAGCATCATCAAATACCTTCCCTCTATCAACACTTATGGATCTACATTACTTCTTGTAGTGCCCTTATTTTCTGCATCTCCAACATAATTTTACAAAATTTTTGGGAGATTTATATCTACACTTAGATTTAGATGTCCCACTTGAGGAATTAGATCTATTTATTTCTTGGGAGCGTCGTCTTGTAAATAATGCTTCCGTGTTATGTCCTTCCATGTTCTTCTTCCTCATCTCCTCCTGTTGATGTTTTGGTAGCTGCAGGAGGTATTAAACTCCACGTGTAACCTATGACTTAGAATAGAATATTCCAAAAGAAAGTGAACCATTAAACAAATGCGTGGAAACCCTAGAATACAAGTCAACCTAGTAGAATAATAATATTATAATATTATCTTCTAGAAATACAAGTCGACTTCACAGGAAAAAGATAAACAAAAAATATAATTACCAGAAAGTCAGGTTGGCTTAGCCCGAAAAGTCACTGGACATATTAATATAAATAAAGGACGCTTTAGCTCATTTGTACACCTAGTTAGTGCACAAGTCTTGTGGAGAGTTGCAGTTGCAATTGCAAGGAGGAATAAGGGCACATGGTCATATCTTGGTCTTGGTCTCTCTCTTGGTGATATTCTTGCTAAGTATGGCACACTTTTGGGAGAGAGAGAGTAGTGTAGCTGCAACCGCTGTAGTTGTGTATGGTACTTGTTTTGTGGATATGGATACTCTCTCTCTTGTGTGCTACCCTTGGAGAAGGAGCTCTCTACTTGTCTTGAGTTGTTGCTATAGTTAGCAACTAGGGTTTATCTGTTGGTTATGGAGTAGGCTTGCTGGAATTATTCTAAGTAAAAGTTGGTGTGCTCGGGGGTGGCATATGTGAATGCCTATGGTTGGGTGACAATGGTGTGACATTGTCTATGGTTAAATAATCATACCAAAATTTCAACATGGTTTCAAAGCTGGTTTCTTTCATAACAGTCTAACTGCTGGAAGGAAGATCCTCAGTTTCCCCCATTGTCAAGCTCATTGAGCACTTACTGAACTCACTAAGAAGGTCACCTAAGTAGGGCGCATCTCTTCCCTAGATCAGATCTGAAAATTTTTGAAGTTGAGAAATTAGGGTTTCCTCATAAAACCCTAGCTTTGCAGTGCCAGTTGCAGTTATATTGCCAATTCCTTAATGCTATTTGCTTCATGCCAGTTGAAGCAACAATTGAAACACCAGTTACAGTACCAGTTGGAACACTAGTTACAGTGCCAATTGCAGTATCGGTTGCAATGAAAGTTTTTGTGAAGTGTTGGGAATAATTTTTTGGTTGTTCTAGTGATCCTTAACCTAGCATATCTTCAACTACCTTTATATTACAAGTTGGAGCACCTTTGAAGTTTTAAGGTTCGTCATTACTTGTTGTTGCTGGTAGATGGTGCCACTACCTATCGATGCTATTGGAGGTATTAACTTATATATTTTTAAACTGTATCACTATTTTGAGTGTGATTGCAGGAGAAGGGATCTCTTACAATCATAGACCCAGAGGGATCTCAGACCCAACACATTAAGAGGAACAACGCACTCTAGGTTTGATTGTTTTCATATGCCTCTATCTATTATGGAATTATTGTAATCTGATGAACATCTAGTTTTATTTTGATCTATTGAAGTTATAGTAACCTCTATTCAAAGTTAAAGTTATAATCTAAATCTAGTCAAAGTATTAGATTGATTAAGTTTGAGATTTTAGAGTTTATTTGCATTATATTCTCTAACTCATATTTTTTTCAAGAAAGCCTATTATCTTAAGTACATGGGACATGTTGAAGATAATACTTGTCATATTGAGTGAAGGAGACTCAGAAGAAAATCAACAACACTCATTCTTAAAGATAAGACTCCAGGTTCCAGGTTTGATTGATTAAATTAATAAGTTTCCAATTTGCACATATCTAGTTTGATAATTGCTACATTACTAGTTGTGACAACAATCCTTGAAAGGTTCTATTAGTGCTAGATACAATGAATACTTGGAAGCATGTGAGTACTATTGATATAAATTCTTATTGTACTTGGTCGCAAGATGAACTAACATCTCCTATATGAGATACTTCTTGTTTTTCTTCCAGGTAGGTCACCTTGGTAATAATATAATGATTACTATGAGAATGCATTTTTATTCTTGTTGACATAGATACATTCTTATGAAAATGCTATTATACTTTTTGTTCTTGTTTTCTTGTTCTGGGCAGGTTACCATGGAGGAATGATTGATCACAACACTAGAAGAGTGTTGTTCCTATTTCTTATTATTGTATTTTATTTTGGTTCTTGTTCTAGGCAGTTCACAAGCAATATCTCTAAGAAGGAGCTACTGTGATTATTGTTCTCATTCCTTTATTATTATTATTATAAGAGTATTATTCTTGTCTATTGTTTTTTTCTTTGTTGTCCTTGTTCTGAGAAGGTCACATGTGATAACTCTGAGGGAAGCTATAGTGACGGTTGTAGGAGACAACATATTAGATGGTCTCTAGTTTGAGACATGGAGAAAACTATCTAGATAAGAAGTTGTATACACAAATGTATACATCCATGTACCAAAGAATAAGAAGATGAAGAAGGGTACTTTTGCAAGATACATAGTATCTCATATGGATATTGATTGTAAGGAGCAGAAGGCTCCAAATATGAATAAACAAATCCCTCTAGTGCAGTTGATCACTCTTCAAATCATTAGGAAGATTTAGTAGAGCCAGAAGGGCCTACCCAGAATCGTTGCAGTAACCAAGAAAAGAACAACATAGTCCCATGAAGCTTTGCAGGATGCACCATTGATGAAGAATATCATGAGGAGCATATGGCTCTGAAGATTGTACAAACTTAGAGTGAGTCAAGCTTCAGAGGGAGAATGGAGACTTAAAGACTTTCAGATTTAAATGGAAGAGAGAGACATCTTTCGGAGCTGACAGACAGGTGCCATGGGTTGAGAAGGATATATTGAAGCTTCAGAGGCTTCAAGGAGATATGAGATATTATGGGAAGATTCCCTTGCTTCAATAGACTTTGCTACAATGATCGAGGAGGAAGCCAGTCAGAAGGACTGGGATATATATATTTTCTTGGTTCTGATACCAGAAGGGAATTTAGTGGTGACTTCGAAGTTGATATACAAGATCAAGCATGTTGCAGATAAATAGCCTAGAGATGCACAAATCCTGATTTGTGTCGAGAGGATTCTCCCAGCAAGAGGGAGAAGACTACGATGAGACACTTTCTCCAGTATTTTTCTACCGACGAATAGATAGTAGATATGTTGACCAATCCTTTGTTAGGGACAAGCTTGGTGTGGTCCAGAAGGATTTTCCCTCATGAGAGGGAGTGATGTGTTCCCCAGTAGTGGGAAGTGAGGTGATCCTTAGTATAGGGAAGTTATGAGATCCCCAGTAGTGGGAGCTACTCCAATGCAGGTTGGTACTCCAACTCAGGCTGGTATGCTACCCCAGTGCAGGTTGGTAATTCAACATGGGTTGGTATGCTACCCCAGGGCAGGTTGGTACTCCAATGCAGGATGGTATGCTACCTCAGCGTGGGTTGGTACTCCAATGTAGGCTTATATGATACCCCAACATAGGTTGGTACTCCAACGTAGGTTGGTATGCTACCCCAGTGCAGGTTGTCACTCTAACACATGCTGGTATGCTACCCCAACGCAAGTTGGTACTCCACCGCAGGATGGTATGCTACCCTAGTGCATGTTGGTAGTCCAACACATGATGGTATGCTACCCCAACGCAGGTTGGTACTCCAATGTAGGTTAGTATGCTACTCCAATGAACGTGTATAACTTCTTATGATGTATGGATTCATGAAAATCAACAAGAAAATGGTCGAGGTGTGCAAAAGTGTAGAAGCAGTGATGATGATCGTGCCGAGAGGAATACCGTCCTCGTTAAGAGAGAGTGTTAAATTTTTGAGTCAGATTCTGTGTGAATTGACGAGTTACTAGTTATATATGAACTAGATGCTGACTTGTAGTGTCAGAAATGATTCTTAGTTAGAATGTCGATCAATATCATCGAAGGTTACTAGATGGAGTGCCAACTAGTAGTGTTGGAGGTGTTTTCTAGCTAGATGGCTAATGTGCAGCTATGATGGTGATACTTGTTACATGATCTGTTTGATCTGATGATAGTCTATGTGGATATGGTGATGCTACCTGTAGACTGGTCTATAATACCATGTGAGTCTTTCCCATGTCATGTGAGATGGATGGATGTGTTTGAGACCACTACATAAAGAACATCTTAGTTATTACCTCCCTAGTTAAGAG
>SNQJ01S0148245.1:13312-23409 GCA_010110895.2 Picea sitchensis | reverse complement strand
ACTTTAAAATATATTTAATTTTGAGTAAACTTTAAAATATATTTAATTTGGCTCATTGCCTTTGTTACAAAAGGTTGGATGAAGTTTATTTTCTTTGTTAAAGGTCTAGTGGCCAAAAAACAAAAAACTGTGTTATTTAATTTTCATTGAAGGTTCGTTATTTAATTTTCTAGTTCAGTGAGGGCTCAGTTGACATACAACGTCTATGTCATTTCAACAAACTTAATTTATTCAAAGATGTAATTTCAATTATTTTTCTAATTTTTTTTTTTTAAATCTATTGAAATATCACATAGCATTAAGTTGTAGTATATTATTTGATTTCACTTATTTAAACTATATATATATATATATATAGCATTAAGTTGTTGTATATTGAATTTTAGTTTAAATTTAATTAAACATCGTATTGTTTTTTTGAATTTATTAATATTAAGAATATATAATTATGTATATAATGTAAGTGAGTTTTATAGTTAAGAATATGTGTTTCTTCTTAAAAGGTAGCAAAGTTCAAATCCAAAGGGAGTAAGGTATGTATACTCCAAATATTTTAATAGTCAAATACCTGTGTAGAAGAGGTTCCGTGTTCCTCAAACAATCAAACAAAACGGTCTCATACACCAATTTGATTCTTTCATCTTTATTTCTTATTTTTCCTGTCATTTAAAAATATATAAATATATTAATATCTCTAACTATAGAAATATATAATAAAATATTGTTGACATTATTGTATCTAAGATTAATTTTTTTATAATATTATAAAAATATAGACATAAATAAAAATATAAAAATACAATTAAATTGAAATTTTTATATAAATATCTACATTTTATATGTATAAAAAAAAAGAATTTTTTACATAAATAAAAATACTATTATGTGAAATTTGGGGTTGCAGCATATCTAGAAAATCCTCTAGAAAAATAGAACACATCCAAAAGAATTTTATAACTTATAATCTCAAAATTAAGGGCAATATACCCTATCCTATACTCCTCGTAAAAACAAGCCTTTCCCCCATTGAGAGCATTGCTATGATTAGATACCTAACGTACAAGAACAAGATAAACAACATGGATGACAAGAGGCTCCCCAAAATTGTTTCAAACTCTAGCCAAAACCACCAATTCTTCAAGCATGATGACATAAAGATGTCAAATCTTGGTTAAATCATTGGGCAATACAAGAAGAAGCCATCTTGTAGAATATCACTTCTAAATTTAAGGAGAATATGTGGTGTGATAAAGAATTGCTACATAAAAGGAAATTAAGAAACTATAAGGAGGTGGTCAACCCTAATTTAGAAGATCAAAACTATCTCTAAGTTTTGAGAAGTGCAAAGAAGAAAATCAACATTGCTACCAAATGAAACTGGGCATTGGACAAATCCCAAAACACCATGGGATGAGAGAATCTGTCACCTTTGCGACACTAAAAAGATAGAAGATGAAAAACACTATGGTGATCAAAACTAACCTCTTGATTCATCAAAACTATGGTAATATTGGAATACTTCTCTCCATGTTTTTTTTAGCATAGAACTACAATTTTAAAGAAATTGAAGTAATCACTTACCTTCTCAAGGTCCCATGGACCAATTGTTTAATGATCATCATGTCACAGACACTCATAAAATGTGATCAAGAACCAGAAGCCCTGTTGGATTCCACTGATGTCCGGGAGTCCAATCACTTGCCTCTTTTAGGCAAACTAGCGGAAACAAAAGAAGAATGCACTTCCATTGAGGATTTCTGATACGGAGCCATGAGAAGCTTAAAGGAAGAGATCAACTCGACATGTTCCACATTTTTTGTTCCCAACTCTGGAAATGATTCGACGAACTCGGATATTTCTAGCGGCCACAAGCGCCAAACCATCGTTTCGGGGTTGGGGATTGATCTGTGTTATCTCCTAGAGGCTTCCGACGGCAAGCTCGACATCCCCTTGAGCCTCGTTCTAGACATGAACAAAGAGGTATATCAATCTCGCAAGGAGATCTTGACCATTGAGGGTTTCTGGGAAAATATGGATCTTAAATGGGTGGGTGAAAATAAGTTACAAGCTCACAAGAGCCGAATTCTTGTCGTTGTTTCAATGCTGAGAGTATCCATCGTACAAAAAGACTTATTTTCCATCCAGTGAAAATATAAGTTTTAAGTTATTGGGATATATTGTCCATGGAATTGTACATTTACTTTGCTTAGAGTAGCGCAGAAACACGAGTGCAAAGGAAGTAATGTGTTAAAATGTGATATGTATCATAAACATATTACACCATTGGATATAAATTTTGACATTCTTATTTATATCAATATTTTTGTGAATACAACGTGAGGAGTGAAGAGTTATAGATGTTAAAAAAAAGGAAAATGTTAATATTAAATAAACCATTAAGTGTTAAAATAGAGGAAGTTATTTAATTGTTAGAAAATAAATAACTACACCTGCACGGAAAAATAAAAAATAAAAAATTAAGAATTGAATTAATTAATTCTACCTTGATTCCGAGATCACATCATAGACCATAAGTGCCTTCTTTGAATATATACATGGGATCAAATACTCTAGCAACAATTCCCTTCATGAGGCTTAGTTTCATGAAATTTCCACGGAAATCAAAGTGTCATTTTTGTAATAAGTAATATAATCATAAGAGGTAGAGTGTATTGAGATTGAGATTTGCAAAGATGAAATTGTAGTAAATAATTTGATTAAAAACTTATTTTTCTATCAATATTTTTTTTTTTTTATGTATTTTTACAAAAGATTAATCCTAAGGTTTTTCATGCATTTATCTACTTATAACAAATTATTGATAACAAATTATTGATAGTAAATAATTATAATATGCAAAATGTGGTATATTAGTTCCTCATTGTTTTAGTAGAAAATGACTTNTATAATTATGTATATAATGTAAGTGGGTTTTATAGTTAAGAATATGTGTTTTTTCTTAAAAGGTAGTAAAGTTCAAATCTAAAGAGAATAAGTTATGTATACTCCAAATATTTTAATAGTCAAATACCTGTGTAGAAGGGGTTCCTTGTCCCTCAAACAATCAAACAAAATGGTTTCATACACCAATTTGATTCTTTCATCTTTATTTCTTATTTTTCCTGTCATTTAAAAATATGTAAATATATTAATATCTCTAGATATAGAAATATATAATAAAATATTGTTGACATTATTGTATCTAAGATTAATTTTTTTATAATATTATAAAAATATAGATATAAATGAAAATATATAAATACAATTAAATTGAAATTTTTATATAAATATCTACATTTTATATGTATATAAAAAAAAAGATTTTTTCACATAAATAAAAAATACTATTATGTGAAATTTGGGGTTGCAGCATATCTAGAGACGAAAGAATTTTATAATTTATAATCTCAAAATTAAGGGCAATATACCCTATCCTATATTCCTCGCAAAAACAAGCATTTCCCCCATTGAGAGCATTGCTATGATTAGATACCTAAAGTACAAGAACAAGATAAACAACATGGATGACAAGAGGCTCCCCAAAATTGTTTCAAACTCTAACCAAAACCACCAATTCTTCAAGCATGATGACATAAAGATTTCAAATCTTGGCTAAATCTTTGAGCAATACAAGAAGAAGCCATAGTGTAGAATATCACTTATAAATTTAAGGAGAATATGTGGTGTGATAAAGAATTACTAGATAAAAGGAAATTAAGAAACTATAAGAAGGTGGTCAACCCTAATTTAGAAGATCAAAATTATTTCTAAGTTTTGAGAAGTGCAAAGAAGAAAATCAACATTGCTACCAAATGAAACTGGGCATTGAACAAATCCCAAAACACCATGGGATGAGAGAATCTGTCACCTTTGCGACATTAAGAAGATAGAAGATGAAAAACAATATGGTGATCAAAACTAACCTCTTGATTCATCAAAACTATGGTAATATTGGAATACTTCTCTCCGTGTTTTTCATGTTTTTTGAGCAGAAAACTACAATTTTAAAGAAATTGAAGTAATCATTTACCTTCTCAAGATCCCATAAACCAATTGTTTAGTGATCATCATGTCACAGACGCTCATAAAATGTGATCGAGAACCAGAGGCTCTATTGGATTCCACTGATGTCTGGGAGTCCAAACACTTCAGTGGCCAAGAACCAGACCCATTTTGTCACTTGCCTCTTTTAGGCAAACTAGCGGAAACAAAAGAAGAATGCACTCCCATTGAGGATTTCAGATACGGAGCCATGAGAAGCTTAAAGGAAGAGATCAACTCGACATGTTCCACATTTTTTGTTCCAAACTCTGGAAATGATTCGACGAACTCGGATATTTCTAGCAGCCTACGAGCGCCAAACCATCGTTTCGGGGTTGGGGATTGATCTGTGTTATCTCCTAGAGGCTTCCGACGACAAGCTCGACATCCCCTTGAGCCTCGTTCTAGACTTGAACAAAGAGGTATATCAATCTCGCAAGGAGATCTTGACCATTGAGAGTTTCTGGGAAAATATGGATCTTAAATGGGTGGGTGGGTGAAAATAAGTTTTTCTAGGATGACTTTGTAAACAATCAACAATGTGAATTGTATGAAGATGCTTTTGATGCGAGCCAACTGCAAGATTACATGAACATAGACTTCGTTAGACAAGAGATATTATTTGGCGGGGATTTTTTTGCCGCATGGACATTGTAAAGTGTCGAGTGCATTAAATCAACGCAAAGGTTGGTTAAATATGTACTATCGCGGCCATAACGTCACCCCACCGCTATAGTGGACAGCCTGGCGTTTCCAACGGGTGCTTTGCACTCTCCCTACTACCATCGACACCGCTGACGGATGGGAACATCAGCGTTTAACCAGATGATGGTTACAAGCTCACAAGAGCCGAATTCTGTCGTTGTTTCAATGCTGAGAGCATCCATCGTACAAAAAGACTTCTTTCCATCCACTGAAAATATAAGTTTAAGTTATTGGGATATATTGTCCATGGAATTGTACATTTACTTTGCTTAGAATAGCGGAGAAACACGAGTGCAAAGGAAGTAATGTGTTAAAATGTGAGTATCATAAACATATTACACCACTGGATATAAATTTTGACATTCTTATTTATATCAATATTTTTGTGAATACAACGCGAGGAGTGAAGAGTTATAGATTTAAAAAAGAGGAAAATGTTAATATTAAATAAACCATTAAGTGTTAAAATAGAGGAAGTTATTTAATTGTTAGAAAATAAATAACTACACCTGCACGGAAAAATAAAAAATAAAAAATTAAGAATTGAATTAATTAATTCTACCTTGATTCCGAGATCACATCATAGACCATAAGTGCCTTCTTTGAATATATACATGGGATCAAATACTCTAGCAACAATTCCCTTCATGAGGCTTAGTTTCATGAAATTTCCACGGAAATCAAAGTGTCATTTTTGTAATAAGTAATATAATCATAAGAGGTAGAGTGTATTGAGATTGAGATTTGCAAAGATGAAATTGTAGTAAATAATTTGATTAAAAACTTATTTTTCTATCAATATTTTTTTTTTTTTATGTATTTTTACAAAAGATTAATCCTAAGGTTTTTCATGCATTTATCTACTTATAACAAATTATTGATAACAAATTATTGATAGTAAATAATTATAATATGCAAAATGTGGTATATTAGTTCCTCATTGTTTTAGTAGAAAATGACTTCACTTTTTCAACAAGATGTGAGAAGGTGTTTTCAAAAAGTGTTTGGGATAGAGATTTGGTCTATGTGGGATGTTGGGATGTTGCCTTATTACTTGACACAAAGTATTTCACTTTCAAAAGAAAGATAGATATTCTATTCACTTTCCAAGCCTTTGAGGGGCCGTGACAGGAAAGAGAAGGTAACAGCAAGGGGAAGTGGCTAAAGTGAATAGAAAGGGTGATAGGCATCGTCCATTTCAGAGTGTCCCGGCGATATGCATCAATTGGTGTAGTGATTACGACGTTGGCCTATCCGATACGACAACATCCATAGAATATTTGGTATTCTATCCATTTCATCTTCAGATAAACGCAGAACACATCATCATGAGGGGAAGGATTTTATAAGATTGCCTGTAAGCTTGATGGGAGTAGGATGTTGACCTTTTTGATATTATGGTAGTTGTGGGAGGTATTAACCTCTACATTTAACCCTAATGAGACTAAAATATTCTGGGAGGCAAGAGAAACCCTAAAACGTTGGATAATAACCCTAGGAGACAAGTTGGCTCGAGAGAATATTTATTATTGAGTTATTAGCCTCCACAAGTAGAAGTTGGCCCAGTTAGGTCACTTGGAGGACTATAAATAAGAGGAAGCTAGAGTTCATTTGTCACTCTCACCCTCACAACTACATAAAGACCAGTGGTGCACAAGTTTGGAGAGGAGTTGCAGCTGCAGTTGTTGCAACTAACATTTCGATATTGGCTTAGACTTTCTCTTGGTTATGGTTTGGACTTTCTGCTTGGATTTTGGTTATTCTTTCTTGGTGGGCTAGCCATGGAGAGAGGTACGCTACTTTGATTGGTTATTGGTTCTAGGGTTTTCTTCCAGAATTATTCTCTCTATCAAGGTTAAGGTGCTCGGGCGTGGCATTTGTGACTATGGTTGGGTGACAATATTGAGATATTGTCTATGGTGAAACAAGCACACTTATTTTTTTAACAGGTTATGGGCCAACACTATCTTCGGATAGTCTAACCATTGGAATATAGATTGGGAGGATTTGCTCAGATATAGTTGTAGTTCCAGTCAAAGTTTTGTTGCAACAACGAAACCCTAACCCTCTTGTTAAGGCACCTTAAGTGAAGAACTTGACCTAATTCTTGGATAAACTAGTGCGCCCTAGCCTAGCACACCTTTTGGTACTCTCAGCAAGCCAAGACGTTAAGTTTTCATTTTTGGTCATAATCAAGGGTTGACCAAGTCAAAGTCAAAGGTTGACCAATTCAAAGCAGTCATGAATTACTCTATGAAGTGAGAAAACAAGTTAGAAGGAGCTTCGAACTTCAGAGCATGGAAGACAAGGATTGACCTCATCCTTGCCAAGAATAAAGTGTTAGATATCGTGAAAGGAAAACCACAATTTGAAGTGGGAAAAGAGAAGGAAACTTAGAACATTGCAGTTGTGGAGAAGTTTAAAGAAAATGACATCAACATTATGAGTATCATAGTGGAATATATAAAATACCACTTGATACCCTACATCTCTCATCTTGACTCATCTAAGAAGATGTACGATGCCCTAACTAACCTCTTCTCAATTAGAAACATTGGACAAGTAATGAGTCTGAAGAATGAGCTCCGTGACATGAAAATGAATGATGATGTCATGGTTCCTAAGATCATAGTTCTTGATGTTTATGTTTCTGAGGTCAAAGATCCCGAGGTAACACTAGGCCATCTGAAATAGACCCTCATTAAAAACAGAAGTGGTAAAGCTTGGAACAACAAAAAGTAGTTTGGAAATGAAAAATAAATAGTTCTAAAGTCACTTATTGCAATGAAATGAGAAAAATACAATATGCTTTGTGCTACATCCCAACTATGTTGTTATGTCTAGGTTTTATTCATGGCACTTGAGCTCAAGAAGGTTCAATTAGGTCTTAAGGCCGCTATTAACCCCTTTAACCATCTGGCATGGCATATAGCTATTTCTAGTGCACAAAAACTACACATGACACTTATATCCCGCTCAAAGGCCTACAAAGAATAACTCCAAAGGACTCATGTGTTAATATGAGGACTTGTTCAAGGCTCCTAAGGTTGAGAAGATTCAACAATATCTGAAGGTGCTTTTTTTTCCTTCCTCGACCATGTTTAAGGCCTTGTCGACCATACTTAGTGCACAAAAGATCCTAATGAACCCATATCTAACTTTGATGGAAAAGACCCCTGGAGAGGGTTTATGTTGCGATTTGCAAGTGTTGTTCAAGGTAATTGAGTATGAGAAGTGGCATTTATGGCCCAAGGCCCATGTGTTTTCCTCCCTTAACTATATAACTAGAGCTCTAGAAGTTTCATTTAGGGCTTAAGCCTCTTGTCAGCCTCCCCAAACTATGTTTAGACCTCGAAGACCATTTCTAGTGCAACAAAATTACCCATGGCACCTATATCCCACTTGGATGTTAAAGACTCCCAACCATGGCCTCCAGAATGATTCATGGTGTGTTGCTTGAGAAAAAATATCATTTAGGGCATATGTTGTGGTTTAATAATGGTACTTGTATTCATATAGTAGGCTAGAGATAATGTACAAGGGTCTCCTTTGGTCATTCAAGGATGCATTAAAAATTATGGTTGTAGAAGATTTATGGGTAGTAAGTGTTGTACATGGAAATTGAGACCAATAAGTGTCATTTATGGAATAAGGCCTATAATTCTCCTCTTGTGACCATGGTTGTACCCCTCTACATACTCTTGACGAGCCCTGGGAATCCATCTCAATGGACTACATGTCAGGTCTCTTCTCCACCAAGCATGAAAATGACTATGTATTCGTGGGTTTTTATCGATTCTCTAAGAATAACTTGTATGTATACTAGGTATATATGTCAGTATATATACTTAGAGTAACCATTATGTATATATACTAAGTATATATATCATAGATCAAACTCAAATACTTATATTCATAAAACTGGGTTGCAAAGTACAATCGAGATTGTTCCCAAAATAGTTCTCTTGGAATTTCTAAAAAATATATAGTTCAATACATATTCTCTGAAATTTAAATGTGTTTGTCATAATTACTGGGATTGGAGCTCCCGCGGACCAGAAATAAAATATATATAAGAATGAAGTTTGTAGAAAGAACAAAGTGGGCGACAGAGGACAACAAGACCTAGTAAGTAGAAAAAGGAAATTAGAAGTCTTCGGTTAAACCTTTCTATTTAAAGAGGTGGAGTAATTGGATGAAGAACTTGATAAATACATAAAGATGTGATTTGTATGAACTTACTATGATGGTATCTCATTGTTTTCCACTTTCTCATTGATATCTTTTTATAGATTTCATTGACGGTTACAGAAACCGTCTCAACTGCCCTTTTCCCTTCATCGGTAAGTTTGTCGACAACCCTTTTAAACCACTCCTCGATGTGGATTCTCATTGCTGCCAAGTTGATTTCATGCCAGATTTTTATATTGAATAACTCGCCTTCCAATTCCCTTAGATCAATAGAAATATTCTACAAAGCTTCTTCAATATCTTGATTTTTCATTGAATAATCGACTAGCCAGTTTTCCATGTCATCTTCGCTATACTCAAGAATGCCATAGAATTTTTCAAATGATAACCCTTTACATATCTCAACTTGTCTATCAAAGGCTTTCTTGGTTAAGAACAACGAGTTGAGCATGAATTTGGGGTCTTGGACCTCATTGGTGCAAGTTAAAATATTAGGAATGAACTTTATGTGGAAGTCTATGCATGGCATTGCTTAACATATTGGAAAAAATAATCAATTGGTCCTACTTGTTTATAACTATTTATGAAATTACCAAAAATGAAAGCATAAGTACACAAGTCACTTTGATATACATGCTAATCTTTCTCTACTAAAGGTGCTTAAAATAATGAAAAATGTTGAGTTCTTGTTTATTATTTGTTTTTTTAATTATGTGTCATAACACTATTTTTTGAATTTATGGAAAATAAAATTAATAAGTAAACCCTTACCCTTCTTATATCATGGTACAACCTTGAAATGCTATGTGGCTATGTGGCAGAGTCTCGTACGAGGCCAGAGGATGCGATGACATAAACAATCACATCATTGTGTCATATCAACTTAGTGTCCAATCAAGGTACTGGGTGTCATGACAAGTGGCATGCCCGATGCTCGGTGGGGTAAAGTTCCCTGTGGAGCGTGGAGTTCGGTAGGTTAAGCGCCTCCATTTATTTCTCTCTCTCATCCCCTCTGCCCTTGTCTCCCTTCCTCCTTCTATACCACCATTTCTCTCTCCCCATCTCTCTCTAACTCTCACTCTAACTCTCTTTTTCCCCCTTTCTCTCTTCCCCCACCCCCCCTCTCTCCCCTCTAGCACTCTCTCCCTCTTTCCCATGAG
>SNQJ01S0148244.1:23620-34320 GCA_010110895.2 Picea sitchensis | reverse complement strand
ACAAAACACTTGCAAATAATCAAGTCTTCAAAAACCTATGCTCTTATACCAACTTGATCTAAAAATGAAGAAGACTTGTATTCTTGAAAATATTTGCAAGTTAATTTTATGTGTTAAAATGCAAATGGATCAACTTTGCAACACAACTCAAATATGATTTACCCTTTCAAGATGCATATAAACAAAAACAAAATCAGTGAACATAAAACACATAACACAACAAATGATAAAGGAGTTCACCCCTCTCTTGGGCTACATCTCCTGGTCCAGCTTCCAATGGATCATTTCTATTATTTTCTCAAAGTGCTAAAAAATGTTCTTTAAAATTCTCAAAATTCCAAATAGACTACTCCAATGGCTTCAAAACATCCAAAAACCCCTAGTTGGGCTTTTTTGGCACCTCATTTGGCCAAAAATTGAAGAAGATAGGCTTCCTGGAAGTCCCCCCTTCAAGCTTGTTGTCTCTACATCTACAAAACGCACCCTTGTTGGCTCAACCTACACCACACACATTTTAAAGTGTAAAAAATTGGCATCGGGTGCAACCGCACAACCGGTCCAGAGTGTCGAATGGTTACGCATCGGCCTTTAACTACCAAGGCCCATGGGCACATGGTCACCACATGACCGTGCGCAATACACAACAGGGCTAAAGTTTCAAACCGTTTACAAAACTGTAAGGTTAAACCCACGCACATACACGTTGGTCACATATTATATCAAACCGTGCACATTTCAAACGATTACAACATATATTACAGTGGGTTTAACCACCCGTAGCACCAGTCGTATGCAATACACATATATATAACCATGGGTCGGGGCTTAGCCTCGGCCTGGTTCACGCCCCAACACACAATTTTGCAAATTGAAATATATTACAATGCATATATATGTTAAGTAACATGTGTGGGCGTGCCGGTTGGGCGGCCTTTCCCAAAGCTTTACCCTTCCCGGAGGTCATGGGGTCGACTCCTGCCAAGTGCAAAGATCTTAATCCAATAAACAGGTGACACATGGCAGACATTGATTGGGCCACATGTCGCCATCCCATTCGCTACCAACAAACCATGTCACATGCCAACTATCCCAATCACTGCCTGCCATGTGTTGTACAGCCTTCCACATGTCATACGGCCTACCACGTTAGCGTCCGTACGGACTGTACGGACTATACAGTCAACATCCCTTTTTTTGCATGTTTGTCATTTTGAACAGAACACGATATCTCTTTCTCTGGACGTCTGTTTGAACCCAAAAAAATTGCGTTGGGTTCGTAACGACGAGGCCTACGCTCTCGTTCGATTTGAAGCAATTTCAAACACTTTGAATTTTTGAGCAAAATTTGATCCCATGGATCATCGGTTAATGTGGGAGAGAGACATTTCCCAACACTGAAAGACAAGTTTCATGAGTCTAGGGTGAAGTTTTTATACTTCAGAGACAAGCCCTAGCATAATGAATAATGTACTCCTTTTTGAGAGGGAGTGTTGATGTTTGTAAAACATTAGGAAGACATTATTCCATATATATATATATATAATATCATATAATATATGACATGATATTTATAATACAAGGTATAAATATATATAATAAATAAGTAGTTATGTATTATCCAAGGGATGCATCCTTTCATGGATGGTCACTATATGTTCTCTATATATGAAACACTCATCATTGTCATAATATATCGATCATATATCAATCTCACATATCATCTCATATAAAAAAATCATCACTAAGCATTGGTCACACCATGTAGTGCAGTTCTTAAGATGGTCTTGCCCAGTAATGAGGATGCTCATGATCATGATCATACAAGTGCAAAAAATAATAGATTTGAAGCAGATATATCAAATTTGGGATTGAAAAACTTCAAATAGCCTTGGAAAATACTTACTTGAAGATCAATAAAAAAGAATGGGACTTACAACAGGTAAGGATATTGGAAAAACATATCAAAGAAACCAAGGAAGAAACTAACTAAATAGTAGTGGCATCCCCAGTGGATTCTCCAGTCTAATGTAGGATAATTACACCTTGCAAGAGTTATCTCCCTTAGGTTCTTCCTAGACCTAAGATAGAATAGAGATATAAATTGTGGACCTTCCTAGATCTAAATCATACATGGAAATGACTTATGAGTGAATGGAAAGAAATAGATTACCTAGTCACCTGACAATTGTCCCTACACGCTCCTTTGTTGTTTTCTTTCTCAAAGATGTCCTTCATTGTTGTCAACGTGAATAATCTGATAGCCTGATGAAGCTCTATCCAAATTCCTTACCTAATCTCTGTGATTAATCCAATGGTATAAACTTACTTTCTCTTTTCCTCCCCCTTTTCACATGAGAGACCCTCAATATATAGGATAATGGATATAAGATGAGGGATAAGTCTTAGGCACTTAATATATAAGGCTTATCGAGGTTGAATTACGAAAAATCCAAGCTTTCATCTCATTTTTTGGTAACTAATGCTAATTGAGGAGTAACATAACTTGTCACACCATACATTGTTGCAAGGTGCGACCGATCTCTACTTGCAAAAGGATAGGAAGTGACAATCAATTTTGGTCACAAGATGTAAAGGGAGAACATGCAACATAGTACAAAAGTGGTGTATACTCAAGGGGAAAATGGCATAATTCAATGTCTCATATTGCTAAACTCTAGATGATTCCAATCAGGTGATGAGGTAGAAAATATCGGTATAAAACATTTGATCAAATTTGTGATTTCAAAACCCCTTCTTCTCTTCATATATCTAGAAATAAACATATTATCATTCTATACAATGGGGAAAAAATGTACCTTACTACATTCAATGAGTTCTCTTTTATAATATAAGAGAGACTCCTCGATTATCGTGACTATTCATTTTCTTTCCCTTTGTTTTGTCATTTTACACTTCACATTTCTTTTACATTTTTGTAAATGAAAAGGAAACAATTATAAATAGATGTTGAAGAGACTGTTGAGTAGTTATTTTCATTTTATTTGTTTTTCATCAGTGATATTTTTTTAAATATCATTAACTCTGCCTGTAGGTGTCCTCTTTTATTCTTCAAGTTACCATGGGTGTTTTTAGTGTCAGTCTCGTGATAATAGCATTTTAATATCTTCTTATCTATTTCAAATTTATAATATGCTCTTACAGGTCTGATTTTCAATCTTGTAGCTCCAGATATAACTATCTTAACATTGCACAACCCATTTTCTAATTAAATTTTGGATTCTTTTGTTTTCTAAATTTTTAGAGAATTTCCAACCATCAACTAGTTAATATTTGTTGTGCCATTACATTCTTCTCTCAGTTATATTTTCTACAATCTATCATGGGCCCGTTTTCATCTTCTTTAGCTGAAGATACATTAGTTTAAACATTGCACAATGGGTTTTCCATTAAATATGTGACCTTCTATTCTTTTCATTTTTTGGTATTTTTTGTCACTAGTTTGGTTTAAATTTGTCTTCCAGTGCATTCTCCTTCTTGATACATTTCCAACAAGGTATCTTGGTGATCCGGATTTATTTTCATCATGAAATGAGAGTGGAGATATAATAAATAAATGCACAGAGATATCATAGATATTCAATAATATAACATAAATGTATCAGAGATGCAACCATAAACATAGAAATACAGTAATAAATGATTTCTATTAATGAAATAAATGTACAGAGACTGTAAAATATAGAGTGAAAGACTCACTAGAATGGTGGTAGCTTATCTCTGAGAAGAGATGTGACGACTACTCACATTCAAAAGAAGATGATTACAATGAGGCTCTGAAGGAAGTTTTACAATAAATAGGAATTACAAAAACCCTAGACATCCAAAAACCTAACCCTAGGAGATGAAGCACCAAAATTCACGTGGGCCCCATTTGGGTAAGTTAGTACATCAACTTCCCGGGGTCGTAACGTTTGCATACGATCTCCGTTTTAGATGTATGATAGCCTATTGGAAAGGTATCATCAAGGAGATTCATTTTGGGGGCTGAAACATGCCTTTTTCTATCATTGAGAAGATTTATCCCAAAAACCCTTCATTTAGGCTCTCAAACTAGCCCCAGAAGTTTAAAACTACTAAAAATAGTAAATTGCCAAAATTGCCAAAAAACTGTTTTGAGCCAGTTGAAAAAGGTGGGTGGCACCAATATCCACCTGGATCAATCCTCCCTCCTTATGAAGAAATGGTTTCCATTGCATTGAGTGCCTGGGGGATAGGAAAAAGCATTTGTTGAATCTCAATCTTGGTGAGCTTCTTGCCTTGTTGGAGACGTCGCGTTGCTCGATTTGTAGAAGGCTATCACGAACATGTGGATGGAAGGGTTGGACCTTTTTAACTAGTCTGGATACATAAGATACTTTTGTGCAGAACAAATCTTTACACTTTGCTACAATCTTGTCGACCTGCTTCTGTTGGATAGAAGGTGCTTGGTGTGAGGCTGTAGTGGTTGTAGTATCTCTTTATTCGCCTTTTGAACAGATTGTGAAGAAGCTAAATTTTGTAGTATGACATACTACTGTGTGGAACTTTTTAAGTGGAACAATAGTCAGAACTACCTCTGATATTCTGTAGAGATGACCCCCCAAGAAACAATGACACTGCGGGGTCGAGACTCATCAACAACATGGCACTTCCACATATATGCTTGGCCCAAGAGAACATCATAGACATCCAGTGGGGCAACATCACATAATACCTCATCCTTGAAGGGTTGAATGTTGTATGACAATCGAAACTGCTGGCTGACACGAAGATCTAGCCCTTGGTGAAGCCACCCAATGTTGTATGGCTGTGGGTGTGGTGTTGTCAACAATCCAAATTGTTTGACGACCTCTGCTAAGATGAGGTTCTTCAGGCTTCCGCTATCAACAATAAAATGAAGCGGGGTCCCCTTCACCCACATCTGTGAATGAAAAAAGGCATTCCCCCTCTTCAAGTTCTATTGGTTCTTCTGGTTGAATTATTGCGGTCGCAACAATAGTAGTGGGGTCTGCGTCAATGATCTGTCCTTTACCAGTATTTTCACAATCAGATTCTGAATCAGGGTTCATCTCCTTGTCTTTGATCTCAGCCACTAATGAGTGTTTTGAACGACATTAATCAGTGTTGTGCTAGGAGCTTTTTTGGATATCACACCATTTTCCGGTGTCCTTCTCTGTCTTCCCGTGAACCTTCTTTTCCTGTGGCTTGGACTGGTTTTTGAGAGTCTGTTTGTTAGGGTCGTCTTTGTCATACTTTGGTTGTTGTGGATTTGCAGACCCGAACTCCCATTTGTTCTGGTACTTAAATTTCTTCTCAATTTTAACATCATATTGATAAGCAACACCGAGTGATGAGATGTCCAGAAAATCCATTTCAGGTTGGATGTATCTATGTAGAGCCCCACAGTATTTCAGAACCAAATGTCATTCAGAGTCTTTGATACCCAGTTTGGTGCGAAAGGTATGGAAGGTATTGGTGAACTATGGAAATTCTTGGCCCCTCTCTTGTCGCAGTGTGTTCCATCTCATGTACTGGTCCTCATAATTGCCAACAGGGTAATACTGTTCCTTTACCACATCCACAAAAAAATCCCAAGTGGGCTCAGCCCCATGTATTCCAGATGCCACTATGGAATGTTTCTCCCAATAAGTTTCCCACCAATGTTTGACATGGGGGAGAGCTTTAAAGAGTGTGAAGGTGATATTTTCCCTGTTGAAAAAATTATGCACAGAGAAATAACCTTCTAATAGATTTAACCATTTGTCTAGGGCATCCACATCTATCTGACCTTCAAATACGGAATATCAAAATTAACCTGTACCTTGAAAGGAGAGATGCTTCCAAAGTGGATTTTTGATGAATATGCGCCTGTTTCTATCAGCAGGAATTGAAGTATGTGGGAAAAATTATCCCTCATTTCGTCCCTTTGTCACGTGAGAGCTTTCTCAAGCAACAAATTTATAGGATCGTCTGCTCCATCATTTTTCTTTTCTTTCACCAGGGAGGGTTTCTTTGGCACATGAGAGCGATTGTATTCAAGAGAGAAAATCTTGAGACCCAACTTTCTATACTCAGACCTCGTTGGGGACATGCACTTAAAAAACGATCAAGAGCAGGCTGCTCTAATACCATTGATCCAGATTTATTTTCCGCATGAAATGAGAGCATAGATATAATAAAGAAATGAATAGAGATATCACATATATTCAATAATATAACAGAAATGTATCATAGATGAAACCATAAACACAGATATACAATAATACATGATTTCTATTAATGAAATAAATGTACAGAGACTGTAAAAATACAATGTGAAAGACTCACTAGGATGGTGATAGCTTATCTCTAAGATGAGATATGACATCTACTCGCATTCACAAGAAGATGATTGCAATGATGTTCTGAAAGCCTTTTTACAATAAATAGGAATTCCAAAAACCCTTGACATCAAAAAACCTAACCCTAGGAGATGAAGTGCCAAAAGTCATGTGGGCCCCATTTGGGTAAGTTAGTACATCAACTTACCGGGGTCGTAACTTTTGCATACGATCTCCATTTTAGGTGTATGATAGCCCATTAGAAAGTTATCATCAAGGATATTATTTTGCTGGCTCAAGCATGCCTTTGGATATAATTGGAAATATCTATCCCGAAAACCCTTCATTTAGGCCCTCAAAATGGCTCCGGAAGTTAAAAAATGCTAAAAATAGTAAATTGACAAAATTGCCAGAAAACGGTTTTGAGCGAGTTGGAAAAGGTGGGTGGCCACCGATATCCACTTGGATAAATCCTCCCTCCTTAGGCATAAATGGTCTAGATTGCATTGACTGCCTAGGGGAGAGGAAAAAGCGTTTGTTGAATCTGAATCTATGTGAGCTACTTGCCTTACTGGAGATGTCACGCTACTTGATTTGTGGAAGGTTATCACGAGCATGTGGCTGGAAGGGTTAGAATTTTTTAACCAGTCTGGATACATGAGATTATTTTTTGCAGAAGGAATCTTTACGCTTTTCTACAATCTTTTCGACCGACTTCTATTGGATAAAAGGTGCTTGGGCCGAGGCTGTAGTGGTTGCATTATCCTTTTGTTCACCTTTTGAAAAGATTGTGAAGAAGATGAATTTTGTAGTATGAGATACTACCTTGCAACACTTTTTAGGTGGAACACTAGTTGGAACTACCTCTGGTATTCTGTAGATATGACCCCCCAAAGAAACAATGACACTGCGGGGTTGAGACTCATAAACAACATGGCGCTTCCACATATATGGTTGATCGAAGATAACATCAGAGAAACCCAATGGGTAAAAATCACATAATACCTCATCCTTGAAGGGATGAATGTCGTATGACAATCGACACTGCTGGCTGACACGAGTATCTCATCCTTGGTGAAGCCACCCGATGTTGTATGGTTGTAGATGTGGTGTTGTCGACAATCCCAAATATTTGATGACCTCTATTGAGATTAGGTTCTTTTGGCTTCCGCTATAAATAATAAAATTCAGTGGGGTCCCCTTCACCCACATCTGTGAATAAAAAAGGTGCTCCCCCTCTTCAGGATCTGTTGGTTCTTCTAGTTGAATTGTTGCGGTCGCGACAATAGTAGTGGGATCTACATCAATGATCTGTCCTTTACCAATATATTTAGAATAAGATTCTGAATCAGGGTTTGGCTCCTTGTCTTTGATCTTGGCCACCAATGACTATTTTGAGTGACATTCATCAGTGTTGTGCCATGGGAGTTTGTGGAAATCACACCATTTTGTGGTGTCCTTCTTTATCTTCCCGTGACCCTTCTTTTCTTGTGGCTTGGACTGGTTTTCAGGAGATTATTTGTTAGGGCCATCTTTTTCATACTTTGATTGTTGCAGATTTGTAGACTTGAACTCTTGTTTTTTCTGGTGCTTAAATTTCTGCTCAATTTTAACAGCATATCGATAAGCAACACCGAGTGATGAGATGTCCAGAAAATCCATTTCAGTTTGGATGTATCTATGTAGAGCCCCATGGTATTTTAGAACCAAATGTCATTCAGAGTCTTTGATACCCATCTTGGTGCGTAAGGTATGGAAGGTATTGGTGAAATCCAGAACTGCTTGGCCCCTCTCTTGCCATAGTGTGGTCCATCTCACGTACTAGCCCTCATAGTTTCCAATAGGGTAATACTTTTCCCTTACCGCATCCATAAAAAAATCCCAAGTGGGCTCAACCCTATATATTCCAGACTCCTCTATGGAACTTTTCTGCCAGTAAGTTCCCCACCAATTTTTGACATGGGGGAGAGATTTAAGGAGTGTGAAGGTGATCATTTCCCTATCGAAAAAATTATGAACAGAGAATTAACCTTCTAACAGATTTAACCATTTGTCTAGGGAATCCACATTTATCTGACCTTCAAATATGGGAATATCAAAATTAACCTATACCTTGAAAGGAGAGGTACTTCCAAAGTGACCGTTTGATGAAGATGCACATGTTGCTATCAGCAAACGTTGAAGGATGTAGGAAAAATTCTCCATCATTTCGTCCCTCTGTCGCGTGAGCACTTGCTCAAGCAACAAATTTATAGGATCATCTTCTCCATCATTTTTATTTTATTCCACCATGGAGGGTTTCTTTGGCGTGCAAGAGAAATTGTCTTCAAGAGATACAAGCTTGAGACCCAACTTTGTATACTCGGACCTCGTCGGGGACATGCACTGAAAAAACGATCAAGAGTAGCCTGCTCTGATACCACTGATCCAGATTTATTTTTGGCATGAAATGAGAGCGGTGATATAATAAAGAAATGCACAGAGATATTGAAGATATTAAATAATATAACATAAATGTATCAGATATACAACCATAATAACAGATATACAGTAATACACGATTTCTATTAATGAAATAAATGTACAGAGACTGTAAAAATACAAAGTGAAAGGCTCACTAGAATGGTGGCAACTTATCTCTGAGAAGAGATGTGACGACTACTCGAATTCACAAGAAGATTATTACAATGAGACTCTGAAGGAATTTTTACAATAAATAGGAATGCCCAAAAAGCTAGACATCCAAAAACCTAACCCTAGGAATTGAAGCGCCAAAATTCATGTGGGCCCCATTTGGGTAAGTTAGTACATCAACTTCCTGGGGTCGTAACTTTTGCATACGATCTCCGTTTTAGGAGTATGATAGCCCATTGGAAAGGTATCATCAAGGAGATTCATTTTGGGGGATAAATCATGCCTTCAACTATAATTGAGAATCTCTGTCCCCAAAACCCTTCATTTAGTCCCTCAAACTGGCCTCGAAAGTTAAAAACTGTTAAAAATAGTAAATTGTCAAAATTTCCAGAAAATTGTTTTGAGCCAGTTGGAAAAGGTGGGTAGCCACTGATATCCACCTGGATCAATATTACCTCCTTATGAAGCAATGGTATCCATTGCGTTGAGTTCCTGGGGGAGAGGAAAAAGAGTTTGTTGAATCTAAATCTTGGTGAGTTGTTTGCCTTGCTGGAGACGTCGCATTGCTCAGATTGTAGAAGGCTATCACGAGCATGTGGCTGGAAGGGTTGGACCTTTTTAACTAGTTTGGATACATGGGATTACTTTGTGCATAAGGAATCTTTACACTTTGCTACATTTTTGTCGACCTACTTCTGTTGGATAGAAGGTGCTTGGGTCGAGGCTGTAGTGGTTGCAGTATCCTTTTGTTCACCTTTTCAATAGATTGTGAAGAATCTGAATTTTGTAGTATGAGATACTACCTTGCGACACGTTTTAGGTGGAACAGTAGTCAGAAATACCTCTGGTATTATGTAGAGATGACTCCCCAGAGAAATAATGACATTGTGGGGTCGAGACTCATAAATAACATGGCACTTCCACATATATGGTTGGACCAAGAGAACATCATAGATATCCAGTGGGGAAACATCAAATAATACCTCATCCTTGAAGAGCTATATGTCGTACGACAATCAACACTTCTGGTTGACACAAAGATCTCATCCTTGTTGAAGCCACCCGATGTTGTGTGGCTACAGGAGTGATGTTGTCGACAATCCCAATTGTTTGATGACCTCTGCTGCGATGAGGTTCTTTTGGCTTCCGCTATCAACAATAAAATGTAGCGGGGTACCCTTCACCCACATCTGTGAATGAAAAAGGTGCTCCCCCTCTTCAGGATATGTTGGTTCTTCAGGTTGAATTGTTGTGGTCATGACAATAGAAGTAGGTTCTACGTCAATGATCTGTCCTTTACCATTATTTTCATAATCATATTGTGAATCAGGGTTTGGCTCCTTTTTTTTAATCTCGGACACCAATGACTTTTTTTAGCGACATTCATCGGTGTTGTGCCAAGGTAGTTTGTGGAAATCACACCATTTTTTGGTGTCTTTCTTTGTCTTCCCATGACCCTTCTTTTCCCATGGCTTGGACTAGTTTTCAGGAGACTATTTGTTAGGGACATCTTTGTCATACTTTGGTTGTTACAGATTTGTAGAACCGAACTCTCGTTTGTTCTGGTGCTTAAATTTCTGCTCAATTTTAAGAGCATATCAATAAGCAACACCGAGTGATGAGATGTCCAAAAAATCCATTTCAGTTTGGATGTATCTGTGTAGAGCCCCACGGTATTTCAGAACCAAATGTCGTTCGGAGTCTTTGATACCCATCTTGGTGCGCAAGGTATGGAAGGTATTGGTG
>SNQJ01S0148244.1:6555-23610 GCA_010110895.2 Picea sitchensis | reverse complement strand
AATTATAACTAATGGCCTAAAGCCGACATAAATAAAATAACATTACTAATATAATGTGCCCCAATTAAGGGTTAATGGGCCAATATTAGGGCTTAACACTCGACCCCATATATTCCAGACTCTTCTGTGGAACTTTTCTCCCAGTAAGTTTCCCACTAATGTTTGACATGGTGGAGATATTTAAGGAGTGCGAAGGTGATATTTTCCCTGTCGAAAAAATTATGAATAGAGAAATTACCTTCTAACAGATTTAACCATTTGTCTAGGGAATCCACATCTACCTGACCTTCAAATACAAGAATATCAAAATTAACCTATACCTTGAAAGGAGAGGTGCTTCCAAAGTGGACATTTGATGAATATGCACCTATTTCTATCAGCAGGTGTTGAAGGATGTGGGAAAAATTCTCCATCATTTTGTCCCTCTGTCGCGTGAGAGCTTGCTCAAGCAACAAATTTATAGAATCGTCTCCTCCGTCATTTTTCTTTTCTTCTACCATGGAGGTTTTCTTTGGTGTGTGAGAGAGATTGTCTTCAAGAGGACAAGCTCTATACCCAACTTTCTATACACGGACCTCATTAGGGACATGCACTGAAAAAGAGATCAAGAGCAGCCTGCTATGATACCACTGATCCAGATTTATTTTCGGCACAAAATGAGAGCAGAGATATAATAAATAAATGCATAGAGATATCATAGATATTCAATAATATAACATAAGTGTATTAGGGATGCAACCATAAACAAAGATATACAGTAATATGTGATTTATATTAATGAAATAAATGTACAGAGACTGTAAAAATACAGAGTGAAACACTCACTAGAATGGTGGCAGCGTATCTCCGAGAAGAGATGTGATGTCTACTCGCATTTTCAAGAAGATGATTACAATGAGGCTCTGAAGGACTTTTTACAATAAATAGGAATGAAAAAAACCATATACATCCAAAAACCTAACCCTAGGAGATGAAGCGCCAAAAGTCATGTGGGCCCCATTTGGGTAGTTTAGTACATTAACTTCTCGGGGTTGTAACTTTTGCATACGATATTCATTTTAGGCGTATGATAGCCCATTCGAAAGGTATCGTCAAGGAGATTAATTTTGGGGGATCAATCATGCCTTCATATATCATTGAGAATATCTATCCCGAAAACCCTTCATTTAGGCCCTCAAAATGGTCCTGGAAGTTAAAAACTGCTAAAAATAGTAAATTGCCAAAATTGCCAGAAAATTATTTTGAGCTAGTTGGAAAAGGTGGGTGGCCAGTGATATCCACCTGGATCAATCCTACCTCATTAGGAAGCAATGGTACCCATTTCATTGAGTGCCCGAGGGAGAGGAAAAAATGTTTGCTGAATCTGAATCTTGGTGAGCTACTTGCCTTGCTGGAAATGTCACGTTGCTCAGTTTGTGGAAGGATAACACGAGCATGTGGCTGGAAAGGTTGGACCATTTTAACCAGTCTGGATACACGATATTATTTTGTGTAGAAGGAATCTTTACGGTTTTCTACAATATTGTCGACCTACTTCTGTTGGATAGAAGGTGCTTGGGTCGAGGCTGTAGTGGTTGCAATATCCTTATGTTAACCTTTTGAACAGATTGTGAAGAAGTTGATTTTTTTAGTATGAGATAATACCTCGTGGCACTTTTTAGGTGGAACAATAGTCAAAACTACCTCTGGTATTCTATATAGATGACCCCCCAAAGAAACAATGAAACTGCAGGGTCGAGACTCATAAATAGCATGGCACTTCCACATATATGGTTAGACCGAGAGAACATAACAGACATCCAATGGGGAAAAATCACATAATACCTCATCCTTGAAGGGTTGGATGATGTATGACAATCGACACTGTTGGCTGAAACGAAGATCTCGTCCTTGGCGAAGCCACCCGATGTTGTATGGTTGCAGGTGTGGTGTTGTCGACAACCCCAACTATTTGACGACCTCTGCTGAGACGAGGTTCTTTTGGCTTCTGTTATCAAAAATAAAATGCAGTGGGGTCTCCTTCACCCACATTTGTGAATGAAAAAGACACTCCCCCTCTTCAAGATCTATTGGTTCTTCTGGTTGAATTGTTGCGGTCGCGATAATAGTAGTGGGGTTTGCATCAATGATGTCCTTTACTAGTATTTTCAGAATTTGATTCTAAATTAGGGTTCGTCTCCTTGTCTTTGATATCAGCCACCAATGACTGTTTTGAGTGACATTCATCGGTGTTGTACCAGGGAATTTTGTGGAAATCACACCATCTTATGGTGTCCTTCTTTGTCTTCCCGTGACCCTTCTTTTCCTGTGGCTTGGACTAGTTTTTGGGAGAATGTATGTTAGGGTCATCTTTGTCATAATTTTGTTGTTGCGGATTTGCAGACCCGAACTCCCATTTTTTCTGGTGCTTAAATTTCTTCTCAATTTTAGCACGATATCGATAAGTAACACCAAGTGATGAGATGTCGAGAAAATCCATTTCAGTTTGGATGTATCTGTGTAGAGCCCCATGGTATTTCAGAACCAAATGTCATTCAGAGTCTTTGATACCTAGCTTGGTGTGCAAGGTATGAAAGGTATTGGTGAACTCTAGAACTACTTGGCCCCTCTCTTGCCATAGTGTGGTCCATCTCATATATTGGTCCTCATAGTTTCCAACAGGGTAATACTGTTCCTATACCACATCCACAAAAAAATCCCAAGTGGGTTCGGCCCCATATATTCCAGACTCCTCTATTGAATTTTTCTCCCAGTAAGTTTCCCACCAATGTTTGACATGGGGGAGAGCTTTAAGGAGTGCAAAGGTGATCTTTTCCCTATTGGAAAAATTATGAACAAAGAAATAACCTTCTAACAAATTTAACCATTTGTCTAGGGCATCCACATCTATCTGGCCTTCAAATACAGGAATATCAAAACTAACCTGTATCTTGAAAGGAGAGGTGCTTCCAAAGTGGTTGTTTGATGAAGATGCACTTGTTTCTATTGGCGGGCATTGAAGGATGTGGGAAAAATTCTCCATCATTTCGTCCCTCTGTTGCATGAGAGCTTGCTCAAGCAACAAATTTATAGGATCATCTGCTCCGTCATTTTTATTTTCTTCCACCATAGAGGGTTTCTTTGGCATGCGAGAGCAATTGTCTTCAAGAGAGACAAGCTCGAGACCCAACTCTCTATACTCGGACCTCGTTGGGGACATGCACTGAAAAAATGATCAAGAGTAGCCTGCTCTGATACCACTGATCCAGATTTAATTTCGGCACAAAATGAGAGCAGAGATATAATAAAGAAATGCATAGAGATATCGCAGATATTCAATAATATAAAAAAAATGTATCAGATATGAAAACATAAACATAGATATACAGTAATACATGATTTCTATTAATGAAATAAATGTACAGAGACTATAAAAATACAGAGTGAAAGACTCGCTAGAATGGTGGCAGCTTATCTCTAAGAAGAGATATGACGGCTACTCGCATTCGCAAGAAGATGATTACAATGAGGCTTTGAAGGCCTTTTTACAATAAATAGGAATTAAAAAAACCCTAGACATGCAAAATCCTAACCCTAGGAGATGAAGCGCCAAAATTCATGTGGGCCCCGTTTGGGTAAGTTAGTACATCAACTTCCCAGGGTCATAACTTTTGCATACGATCTCCGTTTTAGGTGTATGATAGCCCGTTGGAAAGGTACCATTGAGGAGATTAATTTTGGGGGATCAATCATGCATTTGGCTATCATTAAGAATATTTATCCCAAAAACCCTTCATTTAGGCCCTCAAAATGGCCCCGGAAGTTAAAAACTGCTAAAAATAGTAAATTGCCAAAATTGCCAGAAAACCGTTTTGAGCCAGTTGGAAAAGGTGGGTGGCCATTGATATCCATCTGGATCACTGGGCCTAATTATGACTCTTGTATTTCCAGATATGGCAGCCAGGGATGATTTTAGGGGCTAAATTTCGCTCATGGGCTAATTTTCAATGGTTTTTCCCAGAACCAGATTCGTTATTCTAAAAATGATTCACCCAAATTCTAAAGGACAAAATTACTTTACCTTAAAAATCTGTAAAATTCTTGATAAAATATATAAAATCCTTGGAAATTTTAATATTTTTACAAAAATTTCACCATACATTTATAGTTGGCATATGAAGGATTAGTAACATTCGCCAAGGTTTCTACATTTTAAAATAAATTTCCATCCTTAAAATCATCCTTGATGGCAGCTTGAAGTTTGGTGCTCAACAATATTTGATCTACCCGTGGGGAAATCTGAATTGTCGATCTTTAACCTAAAAATAATTATGCCACATGGATGAGGTAATTCAATACTAAATGGTTTATACAATTTTTACCCCCCTTAATTGTTTTGTGTAAGTACTTATAGGAGGCATAGGACCTAGGCTCATGTTATAATTTTGGCCAATTATCGTAGTAAAAATAGGAAAATAATAAAAATCAAATAAATTAGGAATAATAAATAAGTAAATCAAAATAATTTTATCTATATTGGATCATTGTATTATTTTTCATCTATCTTGATGCTTTTAGAGTGGAAAAAATTGGAGTAATCAACTTGTAGGGTCATTTTAGTTTTAGGTCCCAGTTTGGAAAATTGAGGTCTGGAACCTTCCAAATATATTTTTAGGAATTAAACAATATTTTTTGGGGTTTTGGTATCCAAAATCATTCCCACCCCCTTGCTAGTTTTCTACGCTTTGATACCTTTCCAACGATGCAAGCAGTGCATCAATCAGATTTTGTATGCAAAAGTTATGCCTCCTATAAGTTGACCTATCATGTTGACCACCATGGTATGCGAGGATGCCATGTCAGGCCCCATTACTTATGCATATGGGGCTAGACATGTGAGTAATTTCAAGATAATTATAGAAGGTTCAAAACCATACCACAATTTAGGGTTGATGAAGTCAAATACCTACCCCTAGATGGCTATCAAGATATGTTAAATACTCGGCCACTAGGAGGAGAAGGGGTTTAATTATATGTTATTGTATTTTGTTCCATAGCAATGAAGAACAAATCGGAGTGGGAAATTATAGATCATAACAGAGGTGGTTAATGTTTTGTAGCAACCAAACATGCCACAGGTCTCAAGTAACTCCGTAGTGAGTGTCTTCTCCTTTGTACTTGCATTATTTCCATACCAAAAAAAAGAGAGTAGAGTAGCCTCACCTTCTAGATGGGTTTTCTCCCGTAAGGTTTTCCCAAATAAAATCTTTGTGTTATCTTGTCGATGTTATGTAATTTTATTTTATTGTTCTCTATTTTCCACATTTTATCTATTTCATGCATAAGCAGAAAATCAGTAACTAAATATTCTGGAATCTAAATGAATTTAACCTTCTTAGAGTGGATTTAGTTTTATTTATCAAATATGTTTTGATGAATTATTACAGTGGAATATCCATGACATTTTAGAAATCATAAGAAAATGGAATAACTAAAAGAATATTAAAACTAAATTTCCACCCCGTAAATATATTAAAATAATAAATGTGTACACATAAATCCAAAAATGACAAAATAATAAAAAACAAAAGATAATGCAAAAATAATAAATAAATATAATCCAAAGTTTGGAAATTCAACTCCTAAAATTAAATGACATGTTCAATGTTCATCGGACATAGATGGTGGGGATGGTAAAAAATCATCAGTAAAAACTCATGCATGTATGCTCCGATATAACACTCTGATGGTCAAGTTAATATAAGACTTTGATGGTCGGGATAACTCATGGAAGTATGATCCAATGGCAAGTCATTCTGATAGCACACCATCATGATAACACATGATCCTGATAGAATAATCAAGTTAATATAAGACTTTGATGGTCGGGCTAACTCATGGAAGTATGCTCCAATGGAAAGTCATTCTGATAGCACACTATCATGATAACACATCATCTTGATAGAATAATTGGGGCCCGATGGTTGGGGAGGTAAACCTTATGAGTGATAAGTGGAGTCCAATGGGTATAATAATAAGGTTGTTCCAAGGCATTTGGGAGGATGGGAGGAGGGGATTCTGAGAATTAAGGGAGGTTGTCTTAACGATAATTTCCAATTGGAATTTACTGTTAAGGTAAAGATCAATAGGAAGAAGCCTGGGATGAAGTCTAATGTAAAAATAAATACCAAGGGTAATTTTGGGGAAAATTATGGGAAATTTGTAAAAACCATTTGCATTCAAAACGATGGGCAAATTACAAATGAAAATAAATAAACACATAAAAATAAAATAATAAATAAAATGAAAATTAACAATAAAAAATAATTACATACAAGAATAAAAATTAGGAAAATGAGGTCAAGTTCTATATGAGTGAGGGTCCCATGCCAGCCAGGGTTCCGCACCTATGGACCAAAAATAGGAGCAAGGTATACCATATATATTTCAAGTAACCAGGTGTCCATTCATGTAGGTATGTTGTATGGAGATCATGAATGTGTTGAGTGGTCTGAGATCCCTTTAACTCAACAATAGAAACCAAACCCACCTTAGAGGCCCAATTAGACTCTGCAACATTTGATGGATGGAATAGCTCTCCGGATATTTTGATCTAGATAATTTATCAATGGGATTTACTTAGTGATTGACATGATATATTTGTATGAAAGTTCCTCCTTCAGATTAAACGTTCCCTTTTGTATTTTCTTTTATTAAATGAGTCTAATAAAATGAGGTGTGCTGGTATAAACCAACTGATAGAAGGGATTCTTAACTACTGAAGAAGGATGAGCCTATGATAACCCTCATGTTCTAGCATGGATACAATAATATTCACACCTATTACAAGTCTATAAATAATACATTAACTTGCTGGTATTTCAACAGTGACTGAGATACAATTATTGAAAGAAAATATGCATGCAATGAGATGAGTGCAAGAAAAATAGTTTCCTTATCTCTTCCATCAATCACACATTAACACAACAATTTTCTTTTCATCATTGAGAACAAAAGAACTGCTAAAATTTTGAAACAAATAGCTTATCAATAGATTCAAAAACTCTTACTCGTTATAGCATCAATTACTGAAATAAAAGTTGGAATTAGTTCCTCCTGAATCCAATCACATAACGCCTTGATAAAAAACCAAATTTTATCTCTGGTTCTAAACAAAACTTCTAAATTAAGGTTGTTTAGAAATAGTTCTTTACAATTATCAAAAAGAGGGTCCTTTCCCAAAACCACCGACCGTTCCCAAAAGGTCAATCCCTCTATTTATAAATAATCACTAACTAAAAATAGCTCCTACAAGTTTGTGTTAAGTAAAACAAAATATTGTCGTGTGGCGTTTGATCTCTTTGTTCTCTGGAAATCATCTTTTCGTTCTAATAGAGTGGATGAATCTTCTTGTATTCTGACCACTTGACGAAGAGATCTCTCATGTGTTATCATATGGGAATATGTTTTGGTCCATCGGGGATGAAAGGGTTTCCTTCACTTCCATTGCCCGTTCTCTGTATTTGATGACTTTGGCACTCAAATGTTGTAGAATTGCACGCGCCTTGATCGGATGTTCCATAAACTTATGTATTTGGCCTGGTGTCATGCTTTACACCTATGCAATATACACTCCCCATGTTGAGTCTTGTTCTACATGTCGTTTTACTAAGTCATGTAAGTCGACAAAGTCTTCGGGTGAGCTGAAATCTGGGAGGCCAATGTCTTTCATATCCCGATTGATCTTTTCCCAACGTTTTTCGCACTCGGCCCACTTCTTCTATATCTCTCACTAAGGTTCCTCATCCATACTTACCTAGTATTCAGTTGTTTTCCTGATCCGAGAGATGTTTCTATCCCTCAACACTCAAATGCCATGCTCCTTTGCGTCTCATCCCTTATGCACTGCGCTGATGTAATCAATTCGTTCTACAACTTGGTATGCCTTTTCATACCATCTCTCCATGTCCTTACAGGTTTCCAATGCCATAAGGGTATCTTCTTGATAATCAGCTATACATGTAGTGAAAATATGTCTTTCTCTTGTGAAATTTACATATTCATCTTGGAACTCATTCTTCAAAAAAACTATGGTCTGCGTTGAGTCTTGGTAATATTTTTCCATGTGGTGCAAATGGTATAGATACTTTATCACATCAACCATTTCCTTTTCATCTCGCTTTGATCGATCCAACGTGGCATCTGTGATAGCCATTCCTGCACCGATGAGCTCAGATGTCTTCGCGTGTTTTGTGTTGAGCAACTTCTCCTTCGTGGTGATGTGAATCGAGTTATCCAGCGTGAGTCTTGTTTTCTTGGTGGTCCTCCTCATGATAGATTTCCTCTTTATGTCGTAAGTGATTTCTTGTATATCAACGACCTCATCAATGGGCTCAGGGATTTTTTGTTCTCCCCAGGTCAGAGTGTTACCCAAGCTTCTTGCTGTATGTATTTTCTCTAGGAATGATTCTTGTACTTCTTCCCTATGTTCCAATGGCTCGACATGCGTTTGGTGTTCATCAGGTCATAAGGTATCGAACAAAATTGAAGAGTCAGTGACAGGCTCAATACTTACTTGGTGATCGATTGTTGAGGTGTCGATCTCTAACTATTACAGTTCTTATTTTTTTCCATATGAGCCTATCTCATCCCTAGAGTTGTCTTTCGGGGTCCCCGATAGGTTGATAAGCTTAGTTTCTAAGATAATTTCGGCCTCGTGGTCACCATACAGAGTGTTTGGAACCAATGCATTGGTTCTTGGAGAAGATGTTCCCTCAGGTTATTTCTCATAATTGGTGTCAGAGTTACAATTGAGACCTACAAACTCTCTTCGTCATAGATGGTTATTAGATCAAACATGGGATTAGGCACACTAGTTTCACTTGGTGTTCTTGGGATCTCATACTGGGCTGGAATGGTCATTGAGGATATGGCCTATGGTGATGGAACTATGGGATTGTCTAGACCGGTGGTTTCATCCATTTTTATTGACTTTGAGCCATTTAACTCCTCTCTGATTTTGATTAGGTTAGCCGAGGTGATCCTTGCCATTTCTACTAGTTGAGGATCGTTCTCAAGATGGTCGATGATTCTTTGGGCTCCTTTTGGTAATGAAAACCCCCTCTTTTGTGCCTTTGTTTCTTTTGCTTCTCTTTTTTCTTCTCTAACCCTAAGATCTTCTTAAGTCGTCTGTTTTATAGTTTTGACTTGCTCATCCATACTCATAGCTTTGAACCTAGTAATTTTTGGGTTAGCGTTTATCTCTAGTACCTTCTCCTAGTCTTGAGAACATTCTATAAAGATCTCATCTTCAAACTTTTCATGTGCATATGGCCAACATGAAGAGACTTGTGAAGCATGTTCTAGAACTAGGCCTTTAGTGTCATGCTTGCGAAATTGGAATGTCAGGAACCTGTATTCCAACTGAATCAAACCCTCTTGTTTATCTTGAGCAGTGTCCATCACTATACAAAACCCTACATGGATACCATAGGGTATGAATGCTCATTTCTTGTCCTTAACCAAAGTGGCATTATAGCCATGTAGGATGGTCTAGTAACATATTTATCCTATGACGAGCCGGTCTAAGACATGAGTGGGGAGAAAATGTGGTGCTCTAGTGGCTTTGAACACCCTGATATAGGTTGTGGTTTCATCTAGGTACCAGTGGCCTACTTTCAAAATCATTTTCTTGGCTTCTATAGACAGCCTTGGGAATTCTTTTTTGAATATAATGAAATAAATTTGAGCAATAAATTCATCACAAATGATAGCATAAGACTTCTTGTGCTTTTTTTCCCACAGGATGTTGAAGTAGACGTGTACAAGAATCTTTGTGATGTGCCAGCTCAGATGCATGCCGACGAAGACATTCCTTGTGCATATTACATATAGAAAATAAGAAGCCATGTGAAAAACGAGTGCCTCTCATTCCTTCGTTGTCTGAGCCTACAATATAATGGTACTCAATTGCTTGGAAATGATTTCTCCCTAGTTGAAACTACTCCTAGAAATGGCCAAAATGTATGGCAGGGGCATCCATGCCTCCGAGAACTTGGCACAATCGTTTTCCTCGTATAACTAGAAAATTAGAGCCATTAAGTAGATATATGTCTCCTTTAGATTCACTGTCCCATACCAGTCATTGCTCCAGTTTGTGAATTTCTTTTCCTCCTTCCACCATGAGCCCATGAATCAGATGGTGTCATGGAATTCATAGAAATTTACCATGAAATTTGTGTTCAACTGCTCCTCAGGGTCCCTGATATTGTAATACTTATGGACCTATGTCAGGAGAAAAACTCTGACACATCTGCCATTCTCATCGTTGATTAGGAAATTTTGCACGTCTGTGTGATCGATTATCCAACTCAGAGTCTTGATGCAGGGCAAGACTGGAGTTCGACAGGCTACCATATGTAAGCATGACCACCGAATATTCAAAAAAAATTGGTTGTCAAGCTCCCTTACATTCGGGTCATTGTGTGAGATAAATTATGGGTAATCTTCCCGGTTGATTTTGTTGAAAAAATATTCCCAATGTGGGAGCATTGTTTTTTATCCAGTGGTTTCTTTTGTATCGTCGAAAGCAGGGGGTCTAAGAGAATTCCTTCTTATTCGATGTCTTGATGACTAGATCCACTCTGGGATAAAACTCCAACTACCTCGCCATGCCAAGAGAAGATCCTTCACCAATCTTTGCTTCCTTTAATTTCGCTTCCCTCGGCGAGCATCTATTCATTGGCTTCCTTGGAGGAATTTTACCTACAGATAGAACAATTTTAGACATATTTTAGACACACTAGTTCAGTTGGAGTTAACTGACTAGTTCTAATTTAGACTTTCTATTTTTACCATCACTATTATGCATGCATGCATTCCTAAGGAAAGCTAACTACTTGATTTATTTTCTTAATTATGGAATGTTTTTCCCCATATATGAGTGCATTCCACTCATTCATTGTAATATATTGATCATGATCTCTGTATCAATCATCAACTCATTGGAATAGTGTGAATATATTTTCTCACTCTTCCATATTGAATCTCTCTTCCTTTCTTGATAATCTTTGTTTGTGCATGCTTTAGCTAGATCTCCTGTGCAGGTTTCCATGAAACACTGACAAGACACTTTGTTACAAATAGGATGTTGATACATAAAAAATACAACTGTCGAAATGATAAAATTAACACATACCTCTTCTTTGTGCTAGCTTAACCTAGTTTTTTTTAAGTCTACGAATCAAACACAACTCTTGAGATGCTCTCTTCTCTTCTTTGACTACTTTGGAAATGAGAAACTTGTGTGCAAAATGGAGGTGTTCAAAGTTTTCTTAGTGATTTGAACAGAGATAATATTTACCTTGTCGCATGAGTTATTCAATTCGGGGTGTAGGTGCAGTTCTACAAAATATGTCGCTAGATACATGTTATGCTTGAGATTTAAATGCAGTCACAGGTTGGCAGAGAAGGCGCAGGATATAACATAGTTCATCAGTGATTTTAAATTCCTTTTGTTTGATTGATGCATGAGGTAGCAACATATGCAGAGCGAACATTAATTGTCCTATTAAATGGAATTATCCGATATTTTTTTGTGCTGAAAACATCCCATCACTACTAATTTATCGGGTGGATCGAGAGTCGACGCTTTTCCTTAGACAATTTTTGTTGATACCTCCCAAAAAAAACCCCGACGTCAATCCATATTGTTGTACAACGATGATGTGGAAAAGATGACTTGGAAGTGTGAATAGGACATGGGGAAAACTAAGATGACTCGAGATAAAACTAAGCCGTACAAAATGCCTACGCAGTAGAGACACGTGGTGTTTGAGATTGGTGTCTTCATTTAATCATGTTATTCAAAATCGAGGATTTTCATTAGATAAGAGTTTTAACAATAGGTCCTAACCTGTCGATGTCGAAAAGTATCAAGGATCGACGATCGACGATAAGTTTAAACAAGTATTCTCGGATTACCCCCTTCGAAATTTGTCGATGTCGAAAAGGCATCGGGGATTGGTGATCGACGATGTGTTAATGAAATTTTTTTCAATGTTTTAACTCTTTAAGATTTTACCGAACTCGAAAAAATGCATCAGTGATCGGCTATAAGAGGTTCATCATGGTCCATGTCAATGTTTATCCCTCTTGAATTTCGTCGATGCTGAAGTGAAATTGGCCATTTCCCGATTCCTTTTGTTTTGCGAAAAAATGACAGAAATCTACTCTGTTTTTTTATCGATGTCGATGATACATCGGTGATCGACGATTACTATTAATATGTGGTCATGAAACTTTCTTTGATTTTTCCGACGTCGAACATAAGTGCGTGGGTCACAATTTTAGCTGCAGATTCTTAGTTAAAATGCCAAGTTCTTTTTAGACACAAAGGTTTCACTTTGACAGGTTCAAATAAATCCAACTTGATTGATGAAGAGACATGAAAACTAAATTAGCAATCCCTCCACAATGGACTCAATTCAGAATGTAGACCAAAAGAAAACAAGTGGTACCCAAAAGAGAAACAAATTTCATAAAATCTTTTAGGGTGTGTTGAGAGCTCAAAAAATAGCGATTCTCTGTGCGAAAGAAGAATTTGTGTTCCTTCCTTTGGGCTTAGTTCATGTAGAAGTTGGTTGAGAAACTAACCGACTTCGCTTTATCAAAGTATTTCCCATCCTTGCATGTACAAATTTCTCGGGTTCGTGAATCCGGGTTCGCCTATGGATTTTAACCCTTAACCCACATTCGTTCCTCTTGACCATGACCCACACCCCCTTTTGACAAGAGTTGGGTAAGGAATTCACTAGATCGAGGTCGTTTTAGTTATCATTACTCACTCGCTATGGTTTTTCTCCGCTTCTAGCGAGCATCCATAGACCTGGCGGAGTCACCCCGACATCACAGACCTTGCTCTACTTCCAATGAGCATCCATAGCCCTAGTGGATTTATGTACATACCCTCTCCTACTTTTCACTCATTTAATATGATTGATTTATTTCTGGTATAAATTCCCTGAGCGAGTTGGAGAGGAGGATGTTTGTTATCTGGAAGATGAAATGGTTAATGTGAAATTATTTCCCTTTGGGATTTACCAGACCACCAGGCAGAAACTTCATCACTTACCAAGGTTGTTTGTTTTGCAAAGGAAAGATATAGATCTCCCTGAATAAATATGTAATTTCCCAGTGTTTCTTATGTTGCAGGTAAGCATAATTTAGGAGTATAGTTTGCTACACCATATTTATTAAGGTCCACCAATGTTTTACAGAACAAAACTTTATTACAAGAAAATACCAAGAAAAATAAATGATAGAAATAAAAGGACTCTATAATCAGTCTACACTAAACCTACACATTTATCCTAATCAGAACGTAACATGAAAAAGACATTTTTTTTTTTAATAGAAATATTGTTTTAGGGCTTGGCCATTCACTGGGAGGGCGTTGAGTTCCCCCCTCAGATTTTGCAACCGATACGTGCCTGCCCCAATTTTCTCAAATACCTAGAAAGGTCCGAGCCATAGATTATGAAATTTCAAATGTTTTCCCTTAGGTTCGTTTTCTCTATCCCATTTCAGGACTAAGTCTCGTACCTCAAAATTCTTCTCTTTGGCCTTATACTTGTCAAACCATATTTTAACTATCTGATGATGAGGGATGAACTTCAATTTTTCATTCTCCCTTTCCTCTTCCATCATGAGGAGGGTATCAATTATTTGTTGAATAACTGATGAGGGTTGTCCTCTTGAACCTTGAGCAAGTTGAAGTGACAAAAGAAATAACCCATTTGGGATAATGGCTTATTGTCTGTATACCAAAAAGTATGGAGACTTCCCTATATCATCCTTTGGTGTTACTCTATCTTCCCATAAGTCATCATGAAGCGATCTATGCCAATTCCCTTGATTGTCTGCGACTGTTTTCTTCAAGATCCTTACTGTAGAATTCCTGCAAAAACCCCGATAGATCTAGAATTCTAGTTAAATTGAACACACACAATTTGTTGATATTCAAGAGATGAGAGAAAGTTTTTCTCCATAAATCAGAGAATTATATTAATAAAAAATGAATATACATGAGCAACCATCCTCAAAAAAGAAGAGAGGAGGTGAATATATAGAATTTCCAACATAGAAATTCTAGTAAAAAAAAGCTAGAAATAGCTAAAATAGGTGTCATAAGCTAAGGGAGACCACATAGTTCGACCTAGACCACTAAATATACATGTCACACACTCATTAATTTCCACAAGATTTAAGTGATGCACATTATCTCACTTAAGCTCACTTAACTGACAAGAGACGCAGTTCCAACTCACTTAACTGACCCGAAATAGTAGTTACTAATAATAGTAACGAAAAAATCATTAATTAAGGAATAAATCTCTCACTCAAAGAGGAGGTGCACATTCCCTAATAATATATGAGTTTTTTCATGGGGGAGTTGGAATAAATCAAGAAAAATCAAGAAAAATCAAGAAAATCAAGAACCGAGAGTTGAGTCTTGATCTAAAATTAGCAGTTTTCCCTAAAATCTAGGGATGAGGCGCCCTTCTTCTCTATGTGGCCAAATTAGGTGAAATAAAGTGTAAATGAATGTATTNTCTTGATCTAAAATTAGCAGTTTTCCCTAAAATCTAGGGATGAGGCGCCCTTCTTCTCTATGTGGCCAAATTAGGTGAAATAAAGTGTAAATGAATGTATTAACCAAGATATAGGAGTCTAATATAGGTATAAACTAATGTAATTTAGGGATATGCTCCAACACCCCCCCTTAAGCCTAACTGTAATGACAAAAAATTTGAGTCCCGACAACTTGGCCATTTTAGGTACTCATTACATAAAAGAATTCCTCATGAAAAGAGGAAAGAGGGAAAACCTTGTGGGAACCCCCGCCCAAAAAAAAAAAGAGGAAAAAAAAGGATGAGTGGCCAAAAGTGACCTACTCAGTTGTCTCCACCACTCCAAGCATAGCTCTCAGTTCTGAAAATTAATTTTCAGTGAAGGACTTGGTGAAGATGTCTGCAACCTCAGAGTGTGAATTTGGATATAAACCAAGTGACATATAGAAATGTATGGGAAGAAAAGGTTCTATGTCAGCCAGGGCTTGAGGAGCCCCAAAAAACTATGATCTAGTCCTTCTTGTATCTGCAGGATCACCGACTAGTTCACTCGCATCTTGCAGGGTTTTCTCTGCCCAAGTTGGAAACTGAGTTGGAGCAGCCATGAACTAATCCTCATCCTATGTATCATACCTGAAAATCTTCTCTGATGGATTTTCTAAAGTGATAAAAGAAGTTTTTGACTCCTCCTCATCAATGACAACAAGCGGTTCCTCGACAAGGTCTTCTGAAAAATCATGCAGTGATTCTTCTTCAAACTTCACACTTCAAGCTAGAATGAACTTTTCAGTGTGAGAGTCCAGAAATATATATCCTTTGACACCTTCAGGATATCCAACAAATATTCATTCAACACTTTGAGGCTCCAAAGCCTTCCTCTTGTCTGTCGGAATGTGAGCCCATGCTTGTGAACCAAAAATATGAAAGTGTGACACTTTCAGTTTCTTACCAGTCCAACATTCAAAAGGACTGGTGCCTTTGAGTGATTTGTGAGGAAATCAGTTCTGAATGTATGCTACACAATTAATAGCTTCATCCCATATCTTGGGAGATAATGACTTTGACTGGAGCATACAATTGGCCATCTCTTTTAAGGACCGGTTTTTCCTCTCCACAACACCATTATGTTGTGGTGTATATGGCACTGTGTGTTGTAGTTGTATACTGATTGAAGGTTGTGGGAATGAGCCCATAGTGTCACTACGAATCATCCCAAGTGGTGAATAATCTCTCTGTGCCTTCCCTTTGTCAAACTTTTTCTCTGGATGCTTGCCAAGAATGCATTCTTGACATACACCGCTTGTGAATTTAATAGCTGGCAATCCTTCTACCATGTTTTCCTTGCTGAGTTGATGCAAGTACTTATATTTTAGATGGAAAAATATTTCATGCCATAGCCTACTGATATCATTATATTGTGACATAAATACAGTGCTAATATATTTAGGAAGAAAGTGGGAGAAGAAATACAAACGAGAACCGTGATCTGCAATTCCATGTGCAAGCTGTGAGCCTGTGGAAATGTCGGTAATCACTGCGGAGTCCGGAGTGAACTCCACCTTCCTTCCAGAGCCGGAAAGAGTGATATGATATATCGATAGAATATTTGCGGACAACGAGAGAACATGAAGCACATTTGTGAATAAGCCCCCTTCAAGATCAACAATTCCTTCTCCGCACACCTTTGTGGGTGTGGCATATCCCAAGTAAATTGGGGATCTGGTGCTTTCTTCGATGGAGGAAAATTCATCTTTTGATGCAGACATATGGTTTGATGCACCTGAATCAAAGATCCAAGCTTATGGAGTGGATGTGACAGCCATTAAAGCATGACCATCTCGTGCACTCCCTCCCATTCTATTATCATCTTTCTTCTTTGTATTTTCGGGCACCATGAGATTGTGCTGTTGCAATTTCTTAGCCATCTCATCGATAGTCTTCCTCATGCAATTTTATTCGGGATAAAAACCTTTGGAACAGTAGCTGAAAAGTGTTATTTCCTTATTCTTCTTCTTACCCTTAGGCTTAGAAGAGTTCTCTGAAGATTGTTTGAATCACTCCTTCGATTCAAGAAATTTACCCGTTCCTTTCTCCTTATCTTTTCCATTGCTCTTTGGAGCATCAGTAGCTGCAAGTTCTTGGTTCTTGGAAAGCTTGATGGAACCCATTTGGACTAACTTAGCTTTCTCTTGATTCAATTTTTAAATGAAATCATTTAATGGAGGCATTTTCCATTTTTCCTGAGTCAATTTAGATGCTTGAAAAGACGACACAAATACGGAATATTCAGGACCTAGTTTCGAGAGAATTGAAAGGATGAGTTGTTCTTCCCCTTTCGTGACTTCACATGCATTAAGTTCAACGAGGAGGGATTTGAACTTGGTGAAGAATTCTTGCAGGTTGCTGAAATGAATTGGACTTAGGGATATGAGTTCATTCTCCAGTT
>SNQJ01S0148243.1:4171-23553 GCA_010110895.2 Picea sitchensis | reverse complement strand
TTACATATCATGAAGAAATAGCAATGCAAACCCTAGTTGTAAACCTTCCCTCAAGAGAAATGCCAAAAATGCCAAGAAAATCCTTCCTTCAACAAGTGCACCTCACTTAAAAGATGAAATAACCCAACTAGGGCGCAAAAATCAGATCTCACAAGAGGGTGAGTTGTGTCTCTTCAAAATGAGGGAAAAACTCCTCAATATATATTGTATCATGACATTTAATTAAATTTAGGTCATTAAAAATAGCCGACAAGGCTACAAACCAAAACTATATTGTTTTTACATTAATTTGTCAAATCAAAGCCCTAACTTAGCATAAGCAAGATGTCAAGCCCCACTGAGGGAGACGTTAGCCCCTTTTAGGGCAAAATGCAACACAAAATGACAGATGTTGGCCTTCTTTGGGCCTCCCAACCATGCCACACGTGTCAGCTGCCCTGTCAAACTGCCACACGCTGAAGGCGACGTCAATGGCTCCTAGGTGACATCATCGGCCGTCAAAGGGAAACATTCCACTGGAAGTGGGTCAACCCCCCTAGGCTGGGCTCAACCAAAGTGTCCCTGATGGAACGTCCTTCTTCTTCTCATCTGCAAAAGCTCGGTCAAACACTGTCCTGTCTCTGCCCCTGATGGGGTCCCAACAACCATATGATGGGCTCTTTAGCCCCATGGAGGTCCGAACTAATCATCTCCCCATGTGTACTAGTCCAACTGGTACTTGTCCGTCGGGCATGGTCCTGCACATCAAAAACTTCGCCCTCCATGGGCTCATTAGTCACAGGGATCATAGCAATGTCAATCACGTCTCATCATTAATGTTATCAAACATATGCATAAAAACCCTGATATATCATTCAATAGCTCAAAGATATTACAAAGACCTACAATACAAAGTCGAAGAAAAAGACAAAACACCCTATTGGGCTAGTATCCATAAGGAAAGGTAAGTCTCCAAGGGGTATCATCCAAGCCATGTAAAACGAGGTGATGTGGTCAAGGGATGTCCAGACATACGGGTAGAGTGAGAGACAGGGATGTATGATATTACCTGTGGGTGCCTTTGTAGAAGGCGAGCTATACCCGTCATGGATGCAATTTTTTCCAAGCCCTTTATTGCATTTATTCTTTTCTTTTCTTTATTTGCTTTTTTCCTTTTTTTTTATTTCAAGGACTAACTAGAGGACACTGTCTTGGCGTGGTGACCAGAGCTAACAGTGTTACCCACAAGCACTTTCACAGAGATGATAAGGCTGGCTCGTGATGAGACCCCCCTATCCTCTTGGCTAGGTCTTCTTTTGTTATTTTTCTTCGGGTCCCTCTTGTTTCTTGCTGAGAGGCTTTTTATTGCCTTCTCGGGGATCCCTGGGCGAGGCATCTCTAGGTTTCATTCTTTATGGCTTTTATCTTTTACCAGCTACTTTTACCTTCTGGGCCTTTAGCCCCTTCTTCCCACGAGATAAGGTGCAACCCCACAAACAGATCATCTTAATGCTCGGACTAGGGGAATGGGACAGATGAGCGGGAGATAAGATGAAAAGTGAAGATATGATGGGAGCGGACGATGGCCCTTCAAAAATCCCCCCGGTGGCAGACCAAAACCTATGGGTACAGGCTTGCTAGGACACCTTGTCAATCCCCCCAACCATGGTCAAGTGGGTTAATGTAAGATCCAAGCAGTTGTCAGAGATAAAAGGAGTAAGATGCATATATCTAAAGGTTATAATGATCAAAAGTGACACATACCATGATACCTGGACCAATTACCTCATGGAGCAAGAGCTTTCTCCGATATAAGACCAGGCCGATGGTGATGGATGTTGTTGTTGCTGACAAAACGAGTCTGATGAAAGAGAAGAAGGATGGGCCCTCCAGGGCTATGCTCAGGTCAATCCTGCTCTCAGTACTCCATGTCTAGGACCTGTGGGCCTCGAGACATGATCTCCTAGTTATCATTAGAAATCGGGGATAACATTGACTTATATACAACAGCAAAGGGAGCATTTGGGTCAACTTTCCAGCAGTATTATTTCTACAGAAAAGGAGGATTCGTTTATGGAAATGTATCAAGCCAAAATCGTGAGTTTTCTCTAGTTTTGTGACTCATTGGTATGCTGTAATAAAAGAGAATATTTATGTTGAGCTTATCTGAAAATATCAGCAATTTGTGTTGTGAATTTCCTATATTTATTTTGCATATTGTTGTTGTAATCTTGGAGTCATTTTGGTATGTCAAATCATGAGAAAACAATTGATACACCCCAGAAACCCATAAAGCAATCACACATCAATATAATAAGGTGTTGACAGTCAAAGGGAAACTACAGCATAAATGTTTGATGAAAGTCAACACTCACAGCATAAATGTTTGATGAAAGTCAACACTCAAATACTAGAAAAATGTTAGTAAGGGAAGTGTGCCTAACCGTGGTCTAGGACATCTCATCCGTCTCAAAAAATGCCCGGATGATGCCAAAGTAATTGGGACGGATTGTTCGCGAATGTGGTTGTATACCGCTTTAAATGCCCCGCTATACAGACTGATGAATGGTTGAATTTTCCCTTGGGATGTGCCCCTCTTCTTGGATGCATGCTAATCCCATGAGATTTGTACTTTGGGGAGGTGTTCCTCATGTAAGCCTTTTCCTCCTTAGCACATGTTGGAAGGTTTATAGCACTTTGTTCTAGCAATTTCATGTCTATTTTGTACTTTTGACTTTGGATAAAGTATATCGGTCACTTTTGGCAAAGTGAATTAAATTACCTTTTATGATTTTGAGGAGATATGAGTAGACTTAGGGAACTTAAACAAAAAGTGGGTTTTGAGTTAGAATTATTTGGTGTGATCTGATCCATTGATTTGGATTGATCTCATCCATCTATTCCTAGGTTACCCTATTCTTGCCTAAAAAAGGGGCAAAGGAGCTGTGCTGAGGGCCAGATTTTGTTCATAGGAGGTTTTGCCTATGAGGAGGAGGAGGATTTCAAATGGTGGATGTGGGAGGTCTTTGCATGAGGATTTGAGGAGCAGCCAGCTTTCATCTATGGTGCGCCTTGGGAGCAGCCTTGCATATCATGTATTTACCGGAGAGATTCATTTCTGAGGAGGGCGATGGCTTCTGGCAATGCCTTCCCAGGAGGTTTCTAGCCATCGGGATTTCTTGATGTCACTTTTGCAGAGTGAGGATGAGAACAGAGGACTGGTCTCAGAGGGGTTTTCCATTCCGCATCCTCACAAAGGGATTCTCTCGAGCAGATCCGGCAGCTTTCAGGGGCCACCATCCCGGAGTGCTTCCGCAGCTTAGAGCTTGGATATCTCTCTTCTTCTCTGAGTTGCTATTTAATGTGTTCTGTGATTGTGATTATCAGAACTATATTTTCTCTACTCCTTACATATATACTCTAGATCTCAAACTGGTTTCCTGTGGAGGTTTTGTCCAGTATCAAGACTAAAAAATACTCGTCTATAAATGCATTTTAAATAGCCGTTAGTAGCTCTTAGATCCATATTTCAACAGTAAAAGATGTATTAGGTGTGTTGTTGTTATTTGCAAGCATGTATGTATTTTTCCTAAAATAAAAACTACTTGCAAGAGCACCCAAACAGACAATAAACTATAATAATCAAGAAACTAAATCATGATCTATTGTTATAAACAAAGAGAAAAATTAAATTTAAGACAAAGAAGAAACTAGGTCTTAGCTTAATGCCACGTGTACTGCTGAAGATGTAGCTGATAGGACTTCGAAAATTCCTCACACATGGTATCATAGCTTGGCTGCTGATTTTTTCGGGATAGTTTTGACAGCGATTTGTGTGGCTGCTATATACTTTCATTAGCAGATTTTGAGGAAAGCCATTGACTCATTCAGCATTTACACTCTGGGCGTAATTCTGGCAAAGGATTTTTGGGCAGCTTGAGACACGTTGAGATCGGGCTTCTTTCACACAGACACCTACGCAAAGAGTGAGGTTGATTTGCTGGCCTTTCACACCCATCTGGGAGGAGGGTCACCATTGTCTCTTTTCACACCCGCTTTGACAGAGTGAGATGTGTCTTTGCCAAGAGCAAAGATCATTGGAGTTTGGTGATTGGCAAGGATGTCGATCTAAGATGCGGTTGAGGATAGGCTACTGATCTAGCAACTGTCTTCTGGGGCTGTAATGGTCTGCTTTGAGGACCTCGAGCTATGGGATATAGTCAGGGCAGTTGTCACCTACTTATTCTCGTGGATCAAGCCCCTGCCTTGGTATAATACGTGAAGAGGAACAATAAGCAGCGAAGAGGGATCGCTATCGATGGAGTCCGATCACATCATACTCCCATTTGATCATGTAGGAAGGCTCCATGCATATCAGGGATGTGGGCACTGACTACCCATAAGGAGAGCTCTAATGAGAACCGAAGATGGTTCGGCCATGATAGACTCAGAGTACTCGTGATGCTCAAAGATGAGTCGTGGGTTTACTTTGCTAGGATTCACCTGCATCGAGACGCAGCTTGGAGTCACAGGATTGTGCCCAATCCTTTGCGAGGCAAGCTTTGCTAGCCTCACCAAACCGTAGTCCATTCATTCAGTGGCATTGTTGCTGTGGAGCATTTACCTACATGGGAGGATGGGATGATTCTCTGGCCTGTGAGGAGACTGGGATGGCATCAGAGTCTCTCCTCGATAGGAGGTAGCAAAGCAGGAGTGGTCAGGGTGGAGAGGATCTTGCCTTTGGACAAAGGGCAAGAAGAAAAACGACTGAGGAGGTCGGCAGGGTCCCAAGTCCGGGGCCACCCCAGAGGGAGTGGGAGGAGGAGCAGAGAGGCAGCTATCAGAGGGCAGCACAGAGTAGTGGTCATGGCAAGGTCAAAGCAAGTAGATAAGGAGCAAAGTGTGTCTCTTTGTTTGTGGGCAGTTCAGCACTATGGGACGGTCCGGTGAAGAAGAAGAAGGGTGGTACAACTGCTACAACAGAGGAGACAGACTTCAGACTGGGCCAAAGTAGAGTGTGTACTTCATGTTTGTTGCAGTCCGGTTGAGTATTCACCAGATATCCGGTACATTGACAACGGAGCATCGAGCCACATCACTAGTGTGCGAGAGCATTTTTCCGATCTCGAGACAATTGGCATCGGATAGATATCTCACCGGGAGATAACAGGATTGTTACAGTTTGCTGGGATTGGCATAGCTTCTTTTAGGAGAGAGAACTTGCCACCGATATCGCTTTTGATCGATAAGCCCTTCGTCCCTCGGATGAAGAAGAACTTGATTTCAGCCTCCACCCTCCATGATAGAGGTTTTGAGGTCTCATTCAGGGACACCGAGTACCCATTTATCCTCGAGGTTGCTCTATAGACTCGAGACAGGTGATTGGAGCGAGAGAAGGAGACTTGTATCGGTTACTGTACCAGCCACTACATGCATTGGTGGATAGTAGCTTACGTTAAATGCATACCAGGAGTTGTGGCATCAGAGGATGTTATCACCTGTCATCATGGGCTCTTGAGGATCGAGAGATATCAGGACCGAGTGCCAATGTATCAACATTGAGCATCGTGGATGTTTCCAGAGGGTGTGTGTGGCTGGGTAAGTTTGGTTAAGGTTTGCCTCTACAGCGATAAAGCAGACAAATTCGATACTAGATTTTGTACATACGGATTTGTGTGGGCCCATGACTCGGAGTTCCTTGAGTGGTTTTGAGTAATATCTCACATTTATTGACGACTAATCGAGGAAGACTTGGATCTATTCGAAGGCCAAGAGCATGGTCTTCTATCAGCTTCCAAGAGTTCAGGCCTCTTGTGGAGAACCAACGGGAAAGAGGATCAAGGTCTTGGCAATGATAACGGGGAGAGTATTCCCTCGAGATGTACCATAGGACTTCGCCCAAAGATGGCATCGAGATGACCATATCATACAGCCCCCAGTAGAACGGGGTTGCCAGGAGGAAGAACCGGGCTATTACAAATGCAGCGAGATCTATGCGTTGCATGATCAGAGTTTTCTTTTGTACTTATGGGCAGAGGCATGTGGTACCGCAGTTTATCTGCAGAACAAGAACCCCCATAGGATTTTGGGGAAGATGACTCGTGAGGAGTACCACCGGGAGAGGTCCATGTCGGTATATCAGGATTTTGGATGTTCGACTTTCTCGCATGTCCTCGAGGAGGGATCAAGCTAGACTCCATGTACCAAATAGGATTCTAGTAGGATACTGTAGGTGTCGAAGCCTACTCGATTCTTACATTCGCCACTTAGGGAAAGCAGGTGAGTAGAGGATGCCGGACGGAGGAGGATAGCCTTGGCGTAGATCTCGAGTCGAAAGCTCGAAAGGCTTGGAGATGATGCGGTGAGTTACTTAGTTGCGCTTCAGGAGCACTTCGGTCGTGGACACTATTTTCAGAGACAGTATTACCGCGCATGTACCAGAGTCACAGGTTCAAAGATGTTCAAATGATGGGGCATGACCAGAGAGGTGTCAATTTCTGGGATCGCAGAGTGCTGCAACAGTCCCGGCCATTACCTCGAAGAGAGATCTACTTCTCCATTGGACTACTTCCAGTGGGGAAGAGACGATGGTTCTGCCAGAGACCTCAAGGAGGCTAATGGGAGAATGGTGGTTTCCAAGAGTCGATCAGAGAGGAGGCCACTACCGGGATGGGAGCATACTTGGCACTAGTGACTAAGGTCAGTGGATGAAGTGGAGCCACAGACTTCTATGCAGTAAAGGACTTCATCGTGTCCGAGAGGCCATGGTCGAGAGGCGGACTCATCAGGCTAATGATGTCCGGGATGTGGTTCCGGTATTCTCGTGGGGGAAGTCCGCTAGACTTCTAGATGAAGCTGGGAAGTACACTGCGACACAGGCATGGCAGAGAAACACAAGGTTCGACGGTGGTATTCTGGCTTCCCCGATTGAAGGAGTCAATTATGATGAGACATCTCACACTACTATGCAGGTACACTTCCATCGGGACTATTATTGCCATAGCAGCTGAGATGAGTTGGCTACATTCACTGATGGATGTTAAAACTGCGATTGAATGGCTCATCGAGGAGGGTACATAGAGCAAATGAAGGTGGCTTTGAGGTAGAGGGATGTGGAGACTCACGTAGCCTTCCTCGGGAGAGTGTAATTTTATGATCTCAAGCAAGCCCCCAGCTTGGTACTCACGATAGACACCTATTTGTTTCAGATGGGCTTCGAGAGCTTACAAGGCCGATCCAAACTCCTTATTCTCATCATGAGTGAGATAATGTCATTCCTTACCGGGTGATGTGGGATTAGATTTGTTCATCATCGATGTCGGAGATCCTATGGAACAGTTTGAGATGAGTGATATTGGATTGATGCACTATTTCCTGGGCATGGAGGTATGGCAGGAGGAGGGCCACATATTTCTCTGGGAAGCATGCAACAGATATTCTGGTTGGGTGTTTCAGACATGGAGGACTGGCAGGCCGATGTTCACACCTATGATCACTCAACTAGAAGAAGCTTAGTGTCATCAGATAGCCACGGTGGATGCCATACTTTACAAAGGCATTGATCGTTCATCATGTATCCGTTAATTAATTTGTAATTTGTATATATATGTTTGTCGTGAACACCCTCACCAAGATACGGTCATTTTAGGGCTCCTATATGGCTGGGGCAAAACATGTCTTGAGATATGTTACTGGGACAATGGACTATGTCCTAGACTATGTCAAAGGATATGGACACAGTTTGGTTGGCTACATAGACACAGACTGGGAAGGATGTGCTGCTAACAGGAAAAACACCTCAGTGTGATGCTTCAACTTGGGATCAACAAAGATTACTTGGTTCAGCAAGAAACAAAGATCTGTGGAACTCAGTTCAATAGAGGCAGAGTATATGACAACAACAACAGCCAGAGGCTTATGGCTTGGTCAAGATGTTGGTTGGGCTATTTGGACAGAGATGGTCTGCACTGAGATTCATTGTGATAATCGAGTTGCATAAAACTCATGAGAATCCAAGGTTTCAAGGACCGGTCACATTGAGATCAGATACCACTTCATTCAGGACAGTCTCAGAGGGGCAACAAGATATCCGGCTGCATGATCAAAGCCAGAGAGTCTCCACCGAGGTCTTTACCGGCAAGCATGTTTTTTTTAGAGACAAGATGGGCTGGGTGAGGAACACTTCTGGGTAAGAGGAGGTTGAGATCGGTACCTTAGATAAGGTTCCCCATGTGTTTGTCCTCCTTAGCACATGGGAAGGTTTCGAGAGCACTTTGTTCTCAGTAATTTATGCTCATTTGTACTCTTTGACTTTGGATAAAGAGCATTTTGGTCACTTTAACAAAAGGTGAACATTAAATTACCTTTTGTGTGATTTTGGAGACATGAGTGGACTTAGGGAACTTAACCAAAAGTGGGTTTTGAGTTAGATTTATTTGGAGCGATCTCATCCATTGATTTGGATTGATCTCATCCATTCATTTCTAGGTTTCCTATTTTTGGTCTAAGAGGGTGCAAAGGGTCTAAGGATGGCGCATTGTTCATAGAGGGTTCTGCTCATGAGAGGAGGAGGATTTCCGCTAGTGCATGTGAGGTCTTGCATGAGGGGATTGAGGAGCAGCCTTAGCTTTCATCTATGTTTTGAGCCTGCATACTTTATTTACTTTGAGATATTCATTTGAGGAGGGCAGGGTTTTGGCAGCTGCTTGCTTCCCGTGAGGTTTCGGCTACTGTGATTTCTGCAGTGAGGATACAGTAGAGGATTGGTTCCTGTGGAGGGGTTTTCCATTCTGGCATCTTAGTGGATTTCTGGAGCAGATCTGGCAGTTTCAAAGGGGGCGCACCATCCTAGAGTGCTTCTGGCAGTTAGAGCTTGGATATCTTCTTCTTTTGGAGTTGCTATTTGTATCAGGTTCTTCTTGTATTGTGATTACTGTAAACTATATTTGCTCTACCTCATAGATATACTCTAGATCTCAAAACTGGTTTTCCCCGGGGAGGTTTTGTCCAGGGTCATGTTGACCAAAAATACCTGTGTCTACAAATGCATTTTAGTAGTTGTTAGTAGCTCTTAGATCTATCCATATTTCAGCAGAAAAGATGTATTAGGTGTGTTGTTGTTATTTGGTATGCATGTACTAATTTCTAATACATAAAACTACTTGCTAGAGCACCCAAACAGAGACAACAACCATAACAATCAGCAAAACTAAATCATGACTGTTGGCTGTTATAAAACAGCAGAAAATTAAATTTAAGACAGCAAGAAACTTAGAGTCTTAGCTTGGTCAAAGACAGACCAAGAAGACAGTTGATAGGACCTGGAAAATTTCACAAATCCCTTTATTGTAACTCTTTTCCTCTCAACTCAATCTTCCTTGGAAAATGCGCCCCTTCACTTTCCCTCTTTGAAAAGTGTGCCCCCCTTCTCCTCTAGTGTTGCTTTTATGCATTGTTTAATGTGTAACTGCCCAAACCCTATAGCTCAAGGGCTGAGATTTGATCTTGCTCCACTAGATCAACGGACGTGACTTAATCTTTCGTTGAGGTCACTTAAATCACTTCAATGACCCAAACATTATAAAATCACTTTTACCCATCAAATAAAAGACCCCACTTAACTTTATAAAATCACTTTATAAAGTCAACTCACTAGAGAGAGAAATATGTTGGTCACTTCTGCATGTTGGGCACTGCCAACGCATAAGTACCTCCAAGCTACAAAAACTAACACATCATTTTCCATCACTTCACTCTTGATTGGTGCCACGTGGCAGTTGGAGGCCTCCTCCTTGCCTAGGAAGGCTTGACGTCTATGATGTACTTTTTTCATTTTTACATTTTGTAAAGGGTAAATTAGGAGTCGGCCCCACTTCAAACGAATGTTATGTTATGTTATGTCGACAAATTCACTAGGCTAGCCTCATATAAGAAGGCTAGTGCTAGCTTTCATTCGATCATCACAATTATCTCACACTTGTGGGGTTACACTTCTGAAATTTTCGACACTTTAGACCTCTTGGTCTTTCTCTCTAATGCACTACACTTGAAGGAGTATCTTTTGTGGATGGTTTGCTGATTTGGATGGATATTTTCTGCAATTAGGGTTTTTATACTCTTGATCCTTGGGTGAAGTAAGTAATTTTCTACAATTCTATTTGTCTCTTGTTAATGTAAATGGTTAAATTGTTTATCTTGTTTTGTGTTTGCACCTTAGGACTTAGACTCTACCTCTTTGGTTTCAATTAGATAAATCTTCAAGTTTAATGCATTTGAGACTCCATAGGCCCTAAAAGGATAATAGCACTGAGCTAGGAATGATATTGTGGCTATAGTAGTTGTTAAAATCAATCTTCTAAATCTCCCAAGCATCCTACTAACTCTACTAACCCTAACTATAGCAAACTTCAACAATTTATTGCTGTTGTTCCGAAAGTTTGCTATAGTCACTGAAAATTGTCTTAATTTGCTGTATACACCTAGTTATAAGTGGCCTAACTTGGTCAAAAACTACTTCTAGCAATTGGATAACAATCTATTGGTTTAATGCTTACTTTCCATGGTCAATTGTTGTGTTTCTTAACATTGCTTATTGCTGTTGTTGCAAATCATTTATTGCTGTCATAAGACTGTTTACTGCTGTAATTTGCAACAGCCAATGCAATTTTACTTGTCTACTGTCTAAAAAGGTCATTGTTGCATGTTTTAGCTTGGTAACTGTCAAATATATGCTGCAAATTGTTCTTTGTTCTGGGCAGGTACAACAATCACCTTACAACCTTTCTTTCTTTCCTAGACCTAGACCTAACTAACAGGGGATCAAGATAGGGGACAGTAGGCTTGGATATTTCTTGCTATTCAATCCCTTGAGGTCACAAGGGAAGCCTCCCTTGTTGTGGACCTCCTCCATCACTAAAACAAGGGAAGATTCTACTTAAGTGACAGTGGTAGTTTCTTCCATAGTTGCACAAGATTTGGGGATCTTGTGGATGGATTTGCACAAGTACAAATCCTGCGATAACATTTTGGCATCGTTGTCGAGGAGGATTGAGTCATTCACCTCACGACATATCTTTGGTAAACTTATCTCGAAGCCCTTGTCTCACAAGTTTACTTGGCGACTCCAATGAGGGTAGTTCCCTCACCTTCCTTTGATGATCCTAGAAGGACCATCTGGCAACCCCACAAAACTCAAGGAGGTATTCTAAACCTCCTAAGACTTACAAGAGAAGGCTTCCTCACAACTCACCTATGATTAAATCCTTGTTTGGTGGAAATCTTCCTTTATCTTCAATGGCTCAAAAGCAATGGGTATCCAATATTTTCAAACACTTGGACATGTCTGCAATCCCAGGGTACCCTCGTAACATGCCTTCGACGTTCAAAAAGTGGTTTCCCAAGTTTTCTAATAATGATGTGACTACTGTCGAAGAGCATTTGGATAACTTATGGGCCTTTTTCAACTTAATCCTGTGAGTGATGACGTCGAGGATGTTGTTATGAGACTCTTCTCCTCCACTTTTGTTGATGACGCTACGAGGTGGTACAATAGTCTCCCTAACAAAAGTATTACGATCTAGGATCAATTTGAGGAGACCTTTCTGAAGAGATGGGCACCAAGGAAGATCCTAACTTGTTGTTGTTGCAACTTACTGAAATGAAGAAGAAAGAGAACGAAACTGTCAAGGATTTTGATGTCAAGTTTGAAAAGTTGCTCCAACAAATACCTAACAACCTTCGCCCCGAAAGGGTACATCTCTTTTTCCTCTACATTAACACCTTCCTAGGACATTTTAGGTTCATGCTCAGCGACAAGAGTCCACAAACCCTTTAAGAGGCCCCAGAGATGGTTGCAAAGATTGAGGCCGATCTTTCATCATGTAAGGTAGAACCTTTCTATGCCCCAAAAGCCAAGGTTGACTCTAAACCAAGATTATTACACAATGTTGATCCCACTCGAGATATTAGTGCTCCATGGGCACAAAGGATTGAAGAAGCAATAATTGACCTCGCTAAAAATCAAACCCTAATGATGAACAAGATCACCAATTTATAGAGGACACAACAACAACCCACCAGGCCTCCTTTTGAGGGCTATCCACAAAAACCGAGCCAAGTATGTCAACCTAGGCCCCCAAACGAACAAAGAGTCCCTAACACTTTAGATCCTTCTAATGTTGTAGACCGAGAAAAGACCCCTTGGTGTTTTCTTTGTGGGGATTCACATTGGGAACATGAATGCCCAATAAATAATGGGGAACTTGATCATATGAATGTATTTGATACCATAAACTCTATTTTTTCTAGGTCCCCCCAAGACTGCCTCAATATCACACAAGAACAACTTGAGGAGGGCAAGAAAGAAGCTGCCAAAAGGGCTAGGATAGAGATTGTAAGAAAAATGGATGATGAGTCAATGGAAAAGCTTAGGAAGAGAGAATTATAAGTGTACACTAGACAAAGGAATGTGCCCCAAGCTCCTCCCAGTGACCCTAGATTCCCTAGACCAAGGCCTCCTCCACCACCTAAATAGTGTTCTTCCTAGTTCCACTTTGCCAAGAAATAATGACATAGACTTGAATGTTGACATAAATAGCATCTTGACAAAGATAAATGTACTTGTACCTCTAATAGAAATCATTAAGATTCCCTCAATGAGAAACAAGGTTGAGAAATTCTTTAGAGAATAAGGGGAATCTGAAGACCCCCTTATGATGTTGCAAGCTGATCATTTCAGACAACACTATGATGAGCACCCACCTTTTTACATTACCTTGTAAATGAACAATAAGTGTTTAAACAACTGTATGCTTGACTCAGGCGTAGGTGCAAATGTCATGGCCTTGAAAGTAATGAGACAATTAGGTTTGGAAGTCACAAGGCCTTATAGGAATCTCTGTGGGATTGAATCTAGGGCTATTTCCACATATGGTTTGATAGAAAATTTGAAGGTTTTCCTTGCTCGATATCCTGAGATAGTCTTTCCGATGGACATTGTGGTCATAGATGTCCCAAATGTTTGAGGAATGCTCTTGTCTAGAAAGTTTGTTGCGATATTAGGTGGTACCTTACAGATGGATTTGTCTTATGCTACTATACCCATGGATGATGAAACTTATGCCCATTTACCCATCTTACCAATGGCAAGGAATCATGTTGAAGAAATTGATATTGACCTTAAAATTGAGGATCCCTTAGAGGAGTTTCTTGAGGGGTTGAAGGACTATCCTCCGGACTTTTTCCCAAATGACCTTCCTTTCGCCCAAGAAGATGATATTGGCGATATAGTATGGCCTAAGAGGGACGATTATCGGCAGCAACTAGACAAAGTGGTTGGCTTAGTCACAATATTGAAGAAAAGTGATAGAGAGATTTTCATTAGACCAAGACAAGAAGATGCTCTTACAATAGAATCTCGCCCGCCTCCCTCCGAACAATACACCAGGGTGATTCAAGAAACGATTGATCTCAGGGAGAAGGATTACAAACGAGGAGAATTGGTCTTAGTGTGGGACACAAGGAAGGGCCAACTTGATAGACGCAAGGAGTTTGGAAAATTTTGGCTTGGCCCCTACAAGATTGAATAGAAGTCTATCAATGATTCCTACTACTTATCCACGCTAGAGGGAAGGAGATGTCCACTACCTATTAGTGAATCCCTTCTCAAGCCCCATCATGGGGAAGAGACTTGACTTCTTAAAGCTAACATAGATTAGTGTAGGTTAGGCATTTGCATCTTGCATTGCATTTGTATATATCCTTGCATCATGCATTCGTGCTAGTATAGTATTGCATTTCCTTGTATATATTGCATTCTCATTTGTATATAATGCATACATGTTAGGAACCTACATTCGATCATTGTATATTATTGATTTATCATTTATAGTTTAGTGAAAAATTTTCTCTTCAATATGATTTGGATTTATCACCAACTCTGGTGGATCACATCCACCGGTTGATACTTCTAAAGGGTGTTGTTGTTTGAAGTGGGCGCAATATTGCAGTTCTTGGACAACCAGAGATTTTGAGGTTCTCATGCGCTCTACAATGAGCACATGTCCCCATGTTGGAGCCAAACGTTACCCCCCCATGCTTAGGGGTAACTAGAGGAGATCATGTCTCGTGGCCCGCAATGGAGACGATGATCCCAACCATGATGATAATGAGTATGTCCACAGATGAAAACCCAGCAGCTCCCCTCATTTACCTTTACAACTACATGTCAACCAAGGCTCATCACATCCAAGCAACCCAGTGTATGGGAGATGGTAAGCCAGCATCACCATGAGGTACGTTAGTCCTTCTTTCATACGAAGTGTTGTGCTTAATTTGTTGGGCATGTGGATGAGGATCTTTGGTTGAAGTTGGATAATGGATCACTAGCTTGGGAAATTGTGTTAGTTGTCTCCTTTCACCTTGGTGGTTACCTTCTATGTCCTAGTCTCATGTTGTCACTGCTAAGGGAAAAGGGGTACTACTTGGGGGCCCTCACAAGGGTAACATCCCATTCCCCACCATACTTAACACTTTCCATCCTGGAGCCTCTCATAGTGCACTAAACTTCGGTGATGGGTCATGGTCCATTCTCACATGAGAAGAAGGGGCTAAAGGCCCTGAGGTTGATGCATTTGCTTTGCATATATTGTATGCAATGAATGATAAAGACCACCATAAAATCCACAGGCCAACTTGAGCTCTACCCCCTCTAATGGTAATCGCCCCTGTCCTTATGTGAATGATTGCACAATTATAAAGGACTATATCCCAATAAAGGAATGAAGGAATGAAGCTTGAAACCTTTTTAAGAGGACTTGCAAATGATAACTGAGTATCAAAAGGAAATTAAGGGGTTCAAAATGCAAAAAGTACCGAGAAAAGGGTATCTCAAGTAGTAAGCACTCCTTCTACAAAGATGCTAGTATAAATGGATTTAGTGACACCATAAGCCATGAAGTAAGCCCTAACTCATATCACTATCACACTTACTCTTGAAGGGTTTCTTTATTTCATGCTTCCCTCGAGACCTATCCCTCCACCTGGGTCTTTTATCTCCTGTCTAGGTTGGCAAACCTAATAGGGTTGGATGAAGGCCCTCCCATATTTTAACTTGCCAACTCACATGAGGTCCTGGGCTGGTGTGATGCTTGAAGGGGATACTGAGGTGAATTGTTTACAAGGCTTATATCTTAAGTAGCAGCTTACTTTGCATGTTTTAAGGACTAATATATCTTGTGAACATTGGTTTACCTTGTCTTATACTTTGATTTTTTTTGGATGGCCCTGACATGATTCTTTAAGGGACGTCCTAGGCTTGCACCCAAAACGTTGTGCCTTTATTGCAGGACTTTGACATGTGTGATGCATAGCAATGACTCATTCAGTGACTCACCACCTTCAAACATCAGCTCTCACATCCTTGGAACCTTGGACGATGGACCGATGGGCTTGGTTTGAGCAGATTCGGTCATGATGGCTCACAGATGGGCTGAAATCCCATAGGCTAGGCAGAGTACCCTAGGGATTATTATTCACTGGATCAAGGACATTGCAGCAACAGACAGTCATACACCATGCAAAGACGAGATGCAGCTCCCTCAATACTGGACGTAGTGCCTCAAACCCTTGACGTCACCCTCCATTGATCATGACATCATCTTCTAGGGTTTCATGGCATTAGGGTCTGATGGACAGTTGGGGTACCAGTGATGATTGGCATGACCTTGGGTGAGGAGATACATCATTTGTCATGACTTAACTCTTGATTGGTGCCACGTGGCTTTTGGAGGCCTCCTCGCCTTGTAAGGCTTGACGTCCCACACGCGTGGCCATATCTATGTACTTTTTGCATTTTTACATTTTGTAAAGGGTAAATGAGGGGTCAGCCCCACTTCAAATGATTGTTATATTATGTTATATGGACAAATTCTTTTGTCTCTTGTTAATGTAAATGGTCAAATCGCTTATCTTGTTGCAAGAAATCTTGTTTTGTTGAAACCCTAAGAGGAAGATATAAGTGCTTCTCTTCCTCATAAAGTTTTATTTGTCCAAGTTTGTGAAACGTCCTTATAGGGTTAGAAGCCTAAAGCCCAAAACTGCTTGCATTATAGGATTTTGGCCTTGGAGATTTGATCCTTGACCTAAGTGAAGCTATAAGAAGGAAAAATTGGTATCTAGGGCCCAAACGTGCTTGCACCCTAGAAATCATTTTCCTCAAAGTCTAAAGCCTAAGGCCCAAACGTGTTTGCACCTTAGGACTTAGACTCTACCTCTTTGGTTTCAATTAGATCAATCTTCAAGTTTAATGCATTTGAGACTCCATAGGCCCTAAAAGGATAATGGCACTGAGCTAGGAATGATATTGTGGCTATAGTAGTTGTTAAAATCAATCTTCTAAATCTCCCAAGCATCCTACTAACTCTACTAACCCTAACTCTAGCAAACTTCAACTATTTAATGTTGTTGTTGCAAAAGTTTGCTACGGCCACTGAAAATTGTCTTAATTTGCTGTATACACCTAGTTATAACTGGCCTAACTTGTTCAGAAACTACTTCTAACAATTGGATAATAATCAATTGTTTTAATGCTTACTTTACATGGTCAACTGTTGTGTTTTTGAGCAGTACTTCTTGCTGCTGTTGCAAATCATCTATTGTTGTCATAAGACTGTTTACTGCTGTAATTTGCAACAGCCAATGCAATTTTACTTGTCTAGTGTCTAAAAAGGTCATTGTTGCATGCTTTAGCTTGGTAAGTGTCAAATATATGCTGCAAATTGTTCTTTGTTCTGGGCAGGTACAACAATCACTTTACAACCTCCCTTTCTTTCTTAGACCTAGACCTAACTAACAGATGATCAAGATAGGGGGCGGTAGGTTGGCTATTTCTTGCTATTCGATCCCTTAAGGTCACCAGGGAAGCCTCCTTTGTGGTGGACCTCCTCCATCACTAAAACGAGGGAAGATTCTACTTAGGTGACAGTGGTAGTTTCTTCCATAGTTACACAAGATTTGGGGAACTTGTGGAGGGCTTTGCACAAGTACAAATATGGCGATAACAAGAGGCATGCATTGTGATCCAATGATCCAAATTCATTTCGGAGAGAGAAATACTCGATGGATAACAAGGAGACTTGCCTCCGAAATGAAATCTCAGAACAAGACGTGTACACCTACAAGTTTTCAAATGAGGTGAAAATGGTTTTGAATACCACTTTTGGAGATCCTAAACCGCTTTGGAATACCACCCGTCATCATGGACCTTGCCTTGTGGCTTCCACTCGCACACCTAGACTCCACTTGGCAACACCCTAATGCCTCCATGTCACTTGGCAAGACCCTAATGCCTCCATGTCACCCTACCAGTCCACATCACTAGTATGGGTTCACACCATACACCTGTTACCCATCCATAATTGGGAATTTTTCAACAATTTCATAAAAAAAAATCAATTTTCTCCACAAAGTTGCCATGAATTTCCAAGCTTGGCTTCTGCAACACGTCCATTCTCTGAAAAGATTTCATGCTAGCATATGAACTCCATCTCACATTGTCTGGCTATTCCAAACCCATGAATTTTTCCAATTACAACTCGACATTGTTTTCTCACATACATTTTAACAAACATATAATATGCAAATTGTAGTCTCTTCCTAATCCCCATTAAGAGATTTTGTCAAACACTTTACAAACTACTTGCAATTTCTTCATATACAGGTTGAATTCTGGCCCATACAACCCTAGTGATGTACCCTATAGCTTTGATACCACTTGTATTGTACCCAATACCCTCTATAACCATCAACGATACGAGGTACTTCTTGGAATCACAATTTTTCCATTTCTCTTCTTGCTCCAATATCATAATCCATTCTTCCCTACTATTAATGAATGATTGCATGCAACATGACAAATAGGCTTATGCAAATATAATTATCCATTCAATGTTACAGTTGTAGATGATTTTCATATAAACATAACAATTAATGAATAACATAAACATCATTAAATTCAACATAAGCATAAATAAGCCATTACACTTATCTTTCTGGAAATAAGCACCCAACTAGCTGCAAATGAAGGACATCCCACCCAACCATAGCCTCTCGGTTGCCCATACCCTTTCTGCAACAGGGGCACCCGCAAGCTGAGGTTGTGAGTCCACAAGGACGAATTGGCCTATGGTTGGCTCTATTCTTCTCACACAGCCCAATTTTCCCAGAATTCATAAGTTGTAAACTCCTACAAGTATTCCAATCCACCATCTCTCTTTCCTCTTCAACCTACACAACCCAAGGAATGGGATCCCCTTCTCTGCCACGCAAACCCTTAGGCTATCCTGCAGCCAAAGCTCCAGCACAAGTTGGCCAGGCAATCTCTCTACAGGGGACTCCAGGAATTCTCACCTATAAATGGAGTTTTCTCAATGGCAATAATTCCTCATGCACATGGCATAATTCTCACATAGTATTCACAACAGCCATACTCTTGTGGTTACAAGTCATAGTGTGGCATAGGCTCCCACAACAACCTCAGGAAAAATGAATGGAAAAATCCGCCTCAGCAACAAAAAGTCAAGGATTATATTTGCATGTCCCTAACTCGCCACTTGTCTTCCTAATAAGCCTATGTACTTCATTTGGCAACTCACTCCAAGGTAATAAAGGATAATATATGAGATAAGGGACTCAGGATAATATGAAATAAAGGATTTGGGCTTAGAAATAAAATATTATTATTTACTTCAGCCCCCCTTGATCCCCTAAGCCCCCTTTCATTCCTCTCTCATGGAATCATAGCCCCCCATGTTTTGTCTTTCTCCATGTGCAGCCGGTGATGTATTTTTATTATTAGCCTTCAATGTACAATATTTACATATTACATTGCTTGGCCCTTGGCCATTCATCGTATACACAAATATACATTGCTAATCTGGGGATCAACACTGGGGTATTACAATGACCATGTGATAAGGAAAGACTATCACTCACTGCTTGTTCTGTTTTATGGGCTATATGAGTATTCTAGGAATGCAATGCTTTTTCAAAACAAATTCATTAAAGAGATAATATACCTCAAAAGTAATACTGCTTACACAAGCATGGAATATATTAGATAACAGTTAACAAAAGAGGCAGAGAATTATAGAGGAGGTGGAAGTAGACAGAACAAAATTTTGTTGTTTCTTTGACGGGCCCCACAAAATAACCCATGGCAGAGTCAAGCAGGAGGTATTCCACACCTGTCTGTGTTAAAATTAGGGTAAAGAAGCAGAACAGTAGTATCTTTTTATTTTCAGTGAATAAAACAACTAGATCTAAGGATCAACAAGCTCAAATACTTTAACTAGTATTCAAATCTAGGAGATCTAAGGGGAGACAGTAATAAACTCAGTAAAGATTAG
>SNQJ01S0148241.1:12489-23284 GCA_010110895.2 Picea sitchensis | reverse complement strand
ATCACTCCATCAACCAACACATACCACATCACAACAACCATACCAAGAATGACTCAAGCATTCACCTCACAACCAAAAATAACTTCCATCAAGACAAATAATGAAACCATACCAGAGTTTCTATGACAAATATGAGCCCATAGAATGCATATCTGGAACCTGCTTCATCATCCAAGAGCCTGTCATCAACTCAAACACATATCTTCAAGACCTTATCAACTGTACGTGCCCCGTCCTCATTCAACTCACGTATGTACGTGCCTTGGATCAAAGCAACCCACGTATACCACATAAACTAGGGTTTCTGAACTTTCGAGACTTCTGCTGTCATGATCTTAGACTTGCCAAGACTTTAATGCGCTCATGAGATCGTCCAGACCATCTCTCTCTCAGAGTAGATTTTCAATCATGGTCAAGATATCTTCAACCAGTGTACACTCACAAGAGACCCTAGCCTCTTATTTATACTCTTCATCTTCTAGGTCACTTAACCCATATCTAGGTCACTTCCTTATTTTAGGGTTAACCACTTTCTATAAATAGAAAGTTCTCCATTATTTTATTGAAATAATCCTTCTTGATTTTGTCACTTTACATTATCATTAAAATTATGATTTCTTCTTTTCAAGCACTTTGACTTCTTTGACCATTTGGGGCTTCAAGCCATCATATGGGGGTCCTCCAAATTCGTAAGGTCATAATTCTCAAACCATGAGGATTTATGTGACATTCCACATACCACCAGAAATGGCATGACAAGCACTATACATCTAGGATAGTTTCACCAACAAAGTCACTGATCTCCATCTCATTATTCTACATACAAGCATGGGTTCTCTCAACCACAACTCAATCATAAAGCGTCTTCCCGCGAGGGCTTTCACCATAAGGGGACCACTTTGGAGTTCATCCTTTTATACTTCTTATTAATCATGAGAAGACAATAGTGAATCATAAAACTATGCATAATATATCAAATAATCCATCTTCATTATGTATCAATGACAACTCATTGATCCATCTTCATCTATGCATCTTGATCCATCTTCATCGATTTGTTTCCACTTGACATCTATCATTCTCATCAAGGATAATACATATACATTTTTTTATCAATCAACAATCAATCAAGATTATCAATCAATCAATCCATTGACATCAATTAATCACTCAATCAGTTGACATCAAAATAATAAAACCATTGGCATCAATGACAACATGATCCAACAATACAAGCCCCACATTCATAAACCTCCGTAGTCCTAAGCACCAGAGATACGTGGCATCATTCCATTGCTGACACGTGTCATACAACTGTCACAAATATGTAGCGTCCATCAGTCAGGGGATGTGGCGCTCATATAGACCACCCCAAGTGCCATGTCACTTCGGGCGTGTACCACTCCAACAATTTTCAATGTAGAACAGGTCAAAATCGTTGAACGCCGAAGAGGCAGAGTCAAGAAATCCTGAGATACTTAATGATAAGATACATTAATCTTGGGTTAATTGGAAATAAACATGGTTAATGACTGTGGGCCTGTACCAGTCTGGGAGTTATATAAACTCTGCATAAAGAAACTCTCAAAGGGATAAGTGCAAGAGGCTTGTGGCAGCCATCCGTGAAGGACATGTGCCATTAACCAGTAAAGACAAGTGACATCATGTGACGCGAGGAGGCCACATCAGTCTAGGCCCGTACTACTCTGGGAGTTATACAAGCCCCACATTCAAAAACCTCTATAGCCCTAAGCACCGGAGAGATGTGGCATCAATCTGTTGCTGACACATGTCATAAAACTGTCACAAATATGTGGCGGCCATCAGTCAGGGGACGTGTCACTCATATAGACCATGGAATGTGCCACTCATTTAAAGCATATTTTGTGTCCGTCATCTGTACTGTTTTAATTGACATGTGGTATATATTCTTTATGTGACACATTATCCTTTTGACGTGTCCTATAACTCATTTGTAGACCCTTTTAAATATTATCACAAGGAATTGTCTTTGGGAGTTCGAAAATTTGTACTTTCAGGGTTTTTGTTGTTTAGATGCCTTGAAACTCTCGAAGCGTGAAGTCCCAAAGTGACCATTGAAGGTTTTCTTTTAAAATTCGGACAGGTTTATAATGTGGAGAACACGAGATCCATTTGATCAAATTTAATAGAATTCTTCAAAGGATGATATTGTAAGAACCTTATTAATATTAATACATAAAGATCATGGATTTATTTAATTAAAAAGGAATTCCCTAAGTTTTTTTGGTGAATTTTTATTTTTAAGAGGTAAAAATAATAGATTTTAAAATTCAAAAGTTTAAAATTCTAAAGTGTTGTAACAACTTCAATTATCTTACAAGATGAAAATGATATTCTAATATTGGGCACTCTGGGTGCCATACTTAGACATATCATTCAACTGTCCTTTTAGGTTACAAGGAATAATTTTTACAAGATGAGGTCCATATGTGGAAATGGTGATGGAAGATGATTTGGAAAACCCAAAGCCGAGCATAAAATTAACACCTATATGTGGGTTCATATCAACGACACCTGCGCATTCAAAGTTTCAAAATCGCACATATTTTAAGAATAAGAACAAGTGGCAACTTGTGAAACCCCAAATAACCAAAGTTTCGTAGATCCGAATGCACGGTGTACCACGTCATTTCAGGCCTATACCACTTCGGGAGTTTTCAATCCAGAATAGATTGAAATCACCGAACACTGAAGAGCCGGAGTCAAGAACTCCCGAGATACTTAATGGTAAGATACATTAATCTTGGGTTAATTGGGAATAAACATGGTTAATGACTTGGGGCCTGTACCAGTCTGAGATTTCTACAAACTCTGCATAGAGAAACCCCTGAAGGGAAAGGTGCCAGAGGCACATGGCATCCATGTGTGAAGGACACGTCGCATCAACCAGTAAAGACACGTGACATCATGTGACGCGAGGCAACCACATCAGTCCAGGCTCGTACTACTCTGGGAGTTATACAAGGTATACATTCAGAAACCTTCGAAGCCCTAAGTACCAGAGAGAGGTGGCATCAATCCGTTGCCGACACGTGTCATAAAACTGTTGCAAATACGTGGCTTCCATAAGTCAGGGGACGTGGCGCTCATATAGACGATGACATGTGGCACTCATTTAAATCATATCTTGTGTTCGTCATCTGTACTGTTTCAAGTGACACATGGTACATATTATTTATGTGACATGCCAACATTTTGACGTGTGCTATAGCTCATTTGTAGACCTTTTTAAATATTATCACAACGAACTGTCTTCGGAATTTCGGAACTTCGTAGATTCATATTTTTTTTTTGTTTAGATGCCTTGAAACTCTCGAAGCGTGAAATCCCAAAGTGACCGTTGATTGTTTTCTTTTAAAATTTGGGCAGTTTTATAATGTGGAGAGCATGAGAGTCGTTTGATCAAATTTAATGGAATTCATCAACAAATGATATTGTAAGCGCCTTATTAATACATAATGATCATGGATTTATTTAATTGAAAAACAATTTCCTAAGTTTTTTTGGTGAATTTTTATTTTTAAGAGGTAAAAACAAAAGATTTTAAAATTTTAAAGTTTAAAATCCTAAAGTGTTCTATCAGCTTCAATTATATTACAAGATGAAGAAGATATTCTAAGATTGGGTTGTCAAGTTGCCATCCTTAGACATATCATTCAACTGTTCATTTTTACAAGACGAGGTCCAGATGTGGAAATGGTGATGGAAGATGCTTTGGAAAACCCAAAGTCCAGAATAAAACTAACACCTATATGTGGGTTCATATCAACGACACCTGCGCATTTGGAGTTTCAAAATCACTTAGGTTTTAAGAACAAGCAACAACTTAAGATGTATTTACAAGTCTCATTTATCTTTGGCATTGGAAATTAATTGTGGGTTAGAATTTCCACTTGTTTCCAAATCATCATTTTATAGTGAAATATTTTATCCACATACTCATTTTGTATTGTGTTTGTATCATTAAAAGAGTGTGAGAAAATGCAAACACTAACGATGACTTGATTTTTGGCCCTAACTATGTATAGTTGATTTACAAGCCTTATTGATGTTTGGCCTTTGTAGATGACAATGGGTTAGCATAATGTTGCATTCTTACTTTGATAATGCCTTAAAAAAACTAAAATAACCAATAAATTTTCCCAATTCAAGATCCACACAATTTGTTTNATCAACGACACCTGCGCATTTGGAGTTTCAAAATCACTTAGGTTTTAAGAACAAGCAACAACTTAAGATGTATTTACAAGTCTCATTTATCTTTGGCATTGGAAATTAATTGTGGGTTAGAATTTCCACTTGTTTCCAAATCATCATTTTATAGTGAAATATTTTATCCACATACTCATTTTGTATTGTGTTTGTATCATTAAAAGAGTGTGAGAAAATGCAAACACTAACGATGACTTGATTTTTGGCCCTAACTATGTATAGTTGATTTACAAGCCTTATTGATGTTTGGCCTTTGTAGATGACAATGGGTTAGCATAATGTTGCATTCTTACTTTGATAATGCCTTAAAAAAACTAAAATAACCAATAAATTTTCCCAATTCAAGATCCACACAATTTGTTTTGTTTTTGATCCCATAATATTCACCTCTGTCAATTCAATAATAGGGATGTTGATTTAGTAGATCGAACTATCAGTCACTTTAGATAACTGGGGTGCATCTGGAGTACCTGTGAGAAAAGACAATGCTTTGATGCATATTTGTTTGTGTTAGTAACATTACTTTTCCGGCACACAAGAGCACTTGGTTCAGCGAGTCGCATGAGGAGCGCCCGAGCGCAACGTGGAAAATCTCATTTCAGGCCCCCAAGAAAGCGAGCGAGCGAGATTATATTGTCGGTGGTCTCGATTCATCCATAGGAGAAGATAAACGGTTGGCGGAAAATCGCGGTTGGGAGAATTGCGCCAAGATTAGCGCAAATGCATCATGCCCATATTATATGCAGGGAAGGATAGCAGCCGTCCATCCAAAGGACGCGTGGCGTGAGATCTAGTCGCCTCGGCGTTTCGAAAATCGCGAGTTCAAAGGGTGATGGTTCCGTGTTGTCCTATACCTCGAAACCCCGAACCCCGAAGGCACCCAAAGTTGGGCCCGCAGTATTACGAAGCAATCTCGGCCGTCCATCCATAGGAGACACCTGGCGCGTGAATAGGTTCCTCACCGTTTCTCCCATCGCGACTTTAAGGCACAAAGAGAAGCTCCATCATTTCCCGATGCGCGAGGTGACGAGAGTGTCCAGGACCCGGGCCCACAACCTCGTCGGGAGAGTTCAGAACCGTCAGATCTAGAGGGACGCGTGGCACCAGATTAAGCCATCCCGACGTTTCGCTCATCGTGATTTCAGGAAACAAGGATTAACCCCTTCCTATTTGCGAACGTCGAAATCTCCTTTGAGAGTAAACACAAGGTCACAGCCCATGGTCACCTGGGAAATAAAAGAGTTGCACAAAGGGGGACAAAGGCGTCGGGTCTAGTCACCGAAAGGTTCATCTCATTCTCCGGGTGCCATTTGATCCGTCCTCAAGCCTGGTTTTCGCTTGAAGTAAATGAGGGTAAGAAAGAGTGGTTGAAACCTCTCTTCATGCATTAAGTGCAAGATATGGAGAGTCTGGCCAACGATCTGCTCGAGGGGGTCCTGTGTACCATTTTTTCCAAAGAGGCCATGCCCAGTCCTCGATTAGCCAGAGGAGGTCTGCACACGCTAACTTGGATCTTAATGGCTCAGCTACTCCCCTTACAGGAGCCATGCGCAGTTAAGAAGGCGTCTGACGAAGGATATCTGTCCGAATTCAGCTGAAAAGACACCAAGCCTTGGATGACTGAGCACACTGCTGTTAGGTGAATTTTTCAAGTATATAGACTCAGTCTTTGTATTTTGTAATCTATCGATGGTAGAGCGAAGCTCCTGACTGTAAATTTTTAATAAACATTCTATTTTTCTGGTTATGCATCTGTATGTGAGATTTCTTGTTCTATGACAGACAGTCTTTCTTACTCCATCTAATTTTCATCTCATGCTGAGAGAGTTCGTGAACGAATGATTCGTGCGAATTATTGCGATCTTTCTATGATAAAGGATTTATTGTTGCATTGTTGTATTCTCCGGTGTTTAGCATTTGAATGTAAGAAGATCTTGCATTTAGATGCCTTCTCCTATAGTCTATTAGAAACCTGATGTTTACGACAGACCTTTTCATCTCTCTGATACAAGTCTTCCTCCTACTGACCCTTACTACAACTCACTGTCTGAAGTTTGATTAAGACCCCATTTGCCCATGCATGCCTGGCCTAGTTTCGGAGTTAGAAAAATATTGTTTTGAGTTGACTTCCATTCGATCACCCATTAAAATAATCGTGACATAAAATTGATGGGCGTTGGGCTCTTCTCCTTCTGCAATCCAGGAGTGACTTCTGATGCTAACATTTCTAGCGCCGTTGCTAGGGATGAAGTTGAAAATTTTCCCCAGGATTGAACGACATTGAGCCTCTGATTCTGAAGGTGCATCAGGTATTAGAGCTTTGAAGATTGTTGCTGTGAACCTGACGACTCCATTGTGACAACTCCACTGTGGCGAACCTGCTGTATTAATTGTGGATTTCAGAGGCAGACACACGCGGTCTCATCCACAACTGCCTCTAGCTACACCTGAAACTGATCCGGAGGTGGTTCTCAGAAAAGGAAAGGCTCGTGAAGAAGAAGCTTCCACTACCGAAACAGGTAACCCGCCATATCCTTTTGTAAGAGCTCCATTTTCTCCTCCTCAGTTTCTTGACCGAACTCCTTCCGAGGTGTCCCGTTTCCTAAATTTCGAGAGTGTTCCTGCTGAGTTTTTCCCTCCTGGTCTTTCATTGGAGGGAGAATCCCTTGTCACTCCCCTCTCCTCTGAAGCCGTACTTTGGCATAGACCCAAGACCAATGAAGATTTCCCCACTCCCCCTCTTGTTATTGTTACCACTCCTTCACAAAAGGGAGCATGCTGACTTGAGCCCGTTATCCTTCTCCTTGAATCCCCTTTTTTTTCCCTTTCCACTTCGAGACTCATTTCCAGTAGCCCCTTCACGAACTCCTTCTCCTCCGAGTTCTCCTCCACATAATATTCCTATGGCTGGTGCTAATCCCCCTCTAAATAGAATGGATTCCATAGTAGCTTCTAGATACACTCCCTTAATCCTACCCCATCCTATGAATCCTCTCCTTGCTGGAGATTACTTGAAATATATGCCCAAGTTCACTGGGGAAGGGGACATAACTGCGGAAGATCACCTGGCTGCTTTCTACAGTTATGAAGACAAACTGAACATTGAAAATGAAGATGTCTAGATGAGATTCTTCATCCAGAGCCTGGATGGTGAGGTGAGAAAGTGGTTTAGAGGACTGGCCCCCAGATCTATCGCTGGGATCGAAGCCCTGGATGGCGCTTTCTTGAGGCAGTGGGGAGATAGGAAGGATTTCATGTATTACATGACAGAGTTCGGGTATTTGAAGAAGATGGATGGAGAGTCTGTCTCTGACTTCTCCAAGAGATTCAATAAGATGTATAATAAAATTCCTGCTGAAATCAAACCCTCAGAGGCCTCGGCCAAAATTTCTTATGCTAGTGCGTTTGGCCCCAATTTCTGTCTTTTATTAAGAGAAAGAGGAGCCACCTCCTTATCTCAAATGAAAGATGTAGCCATAGAGGTGGAATCAAATGTGTTAGCAGCTGATAGAATAAGGAACAAGGTCGACACAGACAGGAGAAAGGGAAGATCATAAACCTAAACTTCTGGCCCATCGATGCCCCACCCTCAAGTGGACGAACTGACCAAGATGGTGAAGTCTCTATCTGCAGAGATGGAGAGAATGAAGGTGGAAAGGAGACAAGCATACAAGGGCCCTCAAAACACCAAAAACAAAGGAGGTTTCAGGAGGCCAAACAATACTACTCCCCCGACTGTGCAAAGAGAGAGGGGAAGAGACAGAGAAGACCAGAAAATTCAGGCCCCTTTTCAAAACAATTTTGTGGCCGAGGGAGAAGAAGGGGAAACAGATGAGATTGATCCTGAAATCCATTTCTTTGGAGACACTCCTCCTTTCCCTCATCTCACTCAATCAGCATATGAGGAGTCTCTCATGGATAGTCAACTAAATGAACTGAGCAAAGGAAACAAGGCTAGTGGCAGCCCAGACATGTATGATTTGAGGTCCAAGAAAAAGACAGAGAAACCTGCCAATGAAGTAGCAGATGGTCATAGAGGTAAGAAGCACCAACCCCTCTCTCCCATTATCCAGAATCATGTTCCCGAAATAAGAGAAATTCTGAAACTTACATCTTCTTTTAATTTCGAGCATGAAATTCAAAAGATCGGAATTCCTGTGCCCCTAACCGAATTAATTAAACATGAAGGGTTCAAGAAACGCTTTTCTGAGATTTTACAGTCTGAGGTCTCCTGCCTTCCCACGAACTCCATCAATTTGCAAGATGAAAATCCTGTAGTTATTCTAGGCCCTATGGTAGAAGACAAAAACGACTCATCCCCTCCCTTCTACACTTCCTTGAATATACATGACAAGGTGCTGCATAACTGCTTGATGGATTCAGGGGCTTCTCATAACCTCATGCCCAAGATTGTCATGGAATAATTAGGGCTAGAAGTCACCCGAGCCTATCATGACCTCTACTCCTTTGACTCCAGAAAAGTTCAATGTCACGGGGTTATCAAAGACCTGGTCGTGACCTTGTTTCAATTGCCCATGAAAAGTGTGGTCATGGATATTGTAGTGGATGATGTCCCCCCCAAGTTCGGTATGTTGTTGTCAAGATCTTGGATAAAAATATTGGGGGGAACCTTGCAGATGGACCTCACATATGCTACTATCCTAGTGTTCGGAGGAGAACATAGGAGGCTATATAGGGAAGCCCAGTTGGCCTATATAATCAGTGATGAAGCTAATCCCACCAACCATCCCATTTTTTCCTTGGACACTAATTTAGGTTCCATTTTACTGCAACTCACCTATGCTCCCGAGCCTCCTCTTCAACTCAGAAAGCAGCCCACCACTCCTCATGAATTTCCTCCCTCCATCACCCCCGCCTGGAAAATGTTTTTTGATGGAGCCTGTTCCAGGGAAGGTGCTGGTGCTTGAGTGTTTTTTGTGTCACCTTCTTGGGGGACCATATCCCTGTCATAAAAGATGGAATTTGAAACCACAAATAATGTGGCAGAGTATGAAGCTCTTGTCCTGGGTATGAGGGCTGCGAAGGAAATGGGAATTAACAAGATAGCCATATTTGGAGATGCTGAGTTGATTATCCAGCAAGTCAGAAATTCCTATCGTGCCAATAATCCCTGTCTTAGAAATTATAGAAATGAGGTATGGGACCTGATTGATAGTTTCTTCTTGGATTTTAACATTTCTTTCAATTCGAGGGGGGAAAATACTTCAGCCGATTACTTAGTTGTCTCAACTAGTTTGCTCAAAGTTCCTCTGCCACCTATGGTCAAATCTTATGTTGAAGTAAAATATAGGCCCTCTGTACCTGACAATGTCAAGCATTGGAAGGTATTCAAAGATGATCTGGAAATTGAAAAATTTCTCCAATCTGTTGATGAATTTTCTGCGTTTCACATTGATCAGGATCCTAACATGGAAGGTGACCCTCACCCTGAGGTGTTTTTAAAAAAAATTGCTAACCACCAGATTATTCAGCTACCTAGCAATCACATTCTGAGGGGACTTATTCCTTTAGAAAGATTTTTCGATGGGAATGATGTGGCAGTAAAGGGTAGGGTCTCAGATGAAGGTGCTGACACAGCCGAGTGCAACATTGGCACACCGGAAGAGCCTAAGTTTGTCAAGCTGTCAAGGAGTTTGACCACAGAACAAAGGGGCGAATATACTGAGTTGCTGAGATAATTTGCTGATGTGTTTGCATGGACTTACGAAGACCTCAAGACGTATGACACATCCTTCATTGAACACAAGATCCTACTAAAGGAAGAGGCTAAGCCATTCAGGTAGAAGCTAAGACAGATAAATCCCATGTTGTTGCCTGTCATGGAAAAAGAAGTGAAGAAGTTGTTAGAGGCCCAGATCATCATCCCCTTGAGATATTCCGAATGGGTGGCCAATTTGGTTCCGATAAGGAAGAAAAGTAGAGAAATCAGGCTTTGTGTCGATTTCAGGAACCTGAACAGAAGCTCAAAGAAAGTCAATTACCCCTTACCCAACATGGAACACATATTGCAGAGGGTAATCGATGCATCTAGGATTTCCATGATCGATGGTTTTTCTGGTTATAATCATATATTGGTCATGCCTGAGGACAGAGAAAAAATGGCCTTCACCACTCCTTGGGGCACATTCATGTATGCCAAAATGCCTTTTGGGTTGATGAATGCAGGAGTCACATTTCAACGGGCCATGGATATAGCCTTCATCGGGGAGAAAGATAAGTTTTTGGTGATCTATCTAGATGACATAACAGTCTTCTCTAGGTCTGACATAGAGCATTGTTGTCACCTGAGAAAAGTTTTTTCGAAGTGTCGGAGGTTTGGCCTTTCCCTAAACCCCAAGAAATCTTTGTTTTCTATGGAGGAGGGGAAACTATTAGGCCATATAGTATCAGTAGAAGGAGTAAGGATTGATCCAAGTAGAGTGGAGGAAATTCAGACCCTGTCTCTTCCCAGATCTAAGAAGGAAGTTCAGGCCTTTTTGGGGAAGATTAATTTTCTGAGGAGATTTGTTTCAAATTTTGT
>SNQJ01S0148241.1:0-12439 GCA_010110895.2 Picea sitchensis | reverse complement strand
AAGGGCATTGACTGAGGCACCTGTGCTGATCAGTCCTGACTATTCCAAAGATTTCCTAATCTTCTCTTTTTCCTCTTTTGATACAGTGGCAACGGTCTTGTTGCAGAAAAATGAGGAAGGAAGAGAGTGACCCATCGCCTTCTTCAGCAAGGCATTAAGAGATGCATAGGTCAGGTATGAAATCATGGAGAAACAGGCCTATGCCTTAGTGAAATCTCTCAAAGATTTCAGGGTCTATGTCTTGCACTCAAAGGTGACCGCATACGTTCCTTCAGCCTCTGTGAAGGACATCCTTATCCAGCCGGACATTGACGGAAAGAGAAGTAAATGGATAGCCAAGATCCTGGAATTTGACTTGGAAATAAGACCTACCAAATTCATCAAAGGTCAAGGCTTAGCCAAGCTGTTGGTTGAAGCCAATTTCCAAGCTTTGGGGGTAAGTTTCATGAACGAATGCTCAGGAATTCAGTAGGGTCAACTATCTGAAATAGACCCTTAGAGAGAGCCCCCATTGGCTCGATGTCCCTGGTATAAGGATATTATATACTTTCTGCGAGAATTGCGGCCTCCAGACGGCCTGCAAAGAAACAAAGCAAGAGCTCTGAAGCTCAAGGTAGTCAGATACTGCCTTATCGATCAGGTTTTATACTGGAAAGACCCCCTGGGGGTGCTTTTAAAATGCATGGATCCATGAGAGGCCGACAGGATCATGGTCAAATTTCACAACAGCCTATGTGGAGGGCACCATTCTGGAAGACCATAGCCCACAAAATTCTCAGAGCTGGGTACTACTGGCCCACCTTATTCACTGATGTCCATAGAAAAGTTAGAGCCTATATCCCATGCCAAAGATTTTCAGGAAAGCAACAGCTCAGGTCTCTGCCTTTAAAGCCTATAGTTGTTTCGAGACCTTTCCAGCAGTGGGGACTAGATTTTATTGGAGAAATCCACCCTGCTTCCAGTGGGCATCACAGGTGGATCCTAACTGCCACAAATTTCTTTACTAAGTGGATTGAAGCTATCCCCACCAGGAGTGCTTCCCACAAGGTAATCATTGGATTTATGGAAGAACTCATCGTAAGGTTCGGCTGCCCAAGAAAGATTGTTACTGATAACGCAACCTCTTTTAAGGCTGAGCCGTTAGTCAAGTTTTGTGAATAATTCAGGATCAAACTGATTCACTCCACCCCATACTATCCCTAGGGCAATGGTTTAGCATAATCCTCCAACAAAAGCCTAACAAGGATCATCAAAAGATTATTAGAGGATAACAAAAGGGCTTGGAATTTGAAGCTGAAATTCGCTCTATGGGCTGAACGGGTGACCACAAAGAGATCTGTAGGCACCTCCCCTTTCCAGTTAGTCTACGGAGTAGAAGCTATCCTCCCTTCTCAGTTGGTTGTTCCTGTAGAGAAATTCTTCCAGGAATATCAAGAAGATCCCAATGATATGATCCGAAGAATTCATCAGCTGATAGAAGTCCAACAGGCCAGAGAGCAGGTAATGATCAGAATTCAGGACCATCAGCAAAGGATCAAGCATGTATTCGATAAGAAGGCCAAGAAGGAAGAGTTCCATATAGGAGACCTGGTACTGAAATGGGATGATCCTAAGCAAGACAAGGGAAAGCATGACAAATTTGAAGCCCTATGGATCGGGCCCTTCAAAATCTCTGAAGTTTTCTCAAATAACACGTACAGGTTGTAGGATTTGGAGGGTGAAGAAGTTTTCAATAGCCCAGTAAATGGGAATTTTATTAAGAAATGTTTTGTCTAAGCCTTTGGTGGCTCTTTTGTTTGTAAATATTGTCCTTTTAGTTCTTTGTTTTTATTTTTATTGTTTCGGCTTAGTAAATGAATCCATAGCCCAACAACAACGCACTGGAACTGCAAAATGAGTCCTTAGAGCATCACAGGGACGACTCTATCCCCCATGGAGCCTAATGTTAGTAACATTACTTGTCCAGGGCACAAGAGCACTCGGGTCAACGAGTCGCATGAGGAGCGCCCGAGCGCAACGCAAAAAATCTCATTTCAGGCCCCCAAGCAAGTGAGCGAGTGAGATTATATCGTCGGCGGTCTGGATTCATCCATAGGAGCAGATTAGCGGTTGGTGGAAAATCGTGGTTAGTGAAATTGCGCCAAGATTAGCGCAAATGCATCATGCCCATATTGTATGCAGGGAAGGATAGCATCCGTCCATCCAAAGGACGCATGGCGCGAGATCTAGTCACGTTGGCGTTTCGACAATCGCGAGTTCAAAGGGTGATGGTTCCATGTTTTCCTATACCTCGAAACACCGAACCCTGAAGGCGCCCAAAGTTGGGCCCGCAGTATTACAGAGCAATCTCGACCATCCATCCACATGAGACACCTGCCACGTGAATAGGTTCCTCGCCATTTCGCCCATCGTGACTTTAAGGCACAAAGAGCAGCTCCATCATTTTTCGATGTGTGAGGTGCCGGGAGTGTCCAGGACCTGAGCCCACAACATCGTCGGGAGAGTTCAGAATCGTCAGATCTAGAGGGACACATGGCGCCAGATTAAGCCATCTTGACATTTCGCTCATCGCGATTTCAGGAAACAAGGATCAGCCCCTTCCTATTCGCGAACGTCGAAATCTCCTTTGAGAGTAAACGCAAGGTCATAGCCCATGGTCACATGGGAAATAAAAGAGCTGCACATAGGGGGCCAAAGGCATCAGGTCTAGTTGCCGAAAGGTTCATCGCGTTCTCCGGGTTCCATTTGATCCGTCCTCAAGCCTGGTTTTCGCTTGAAGTAAATGAGGGTAAGAAAGAGTGGTTGAAACCTCTCTTCATGCATTAAGTGCAAGATATGGAGAGCCTGGACAGTGGTCTGCTTGAGAGGGTCCTGTGTACCATTTTTTCCAAAGAGGCCATGCCCAGTCCTCGATTAGCCAGAGGAGGTCTGCACATGCTAACTTGGCTCTTAATGGCTCAGCTACTCCCCTTACAGGAGCTATGCGCAGGTAAGCAGGCGTCTGACGAAGGATATCTGTCCGAATTCGGATGAAAAGACACCAAGCCTTGGATGACTGAGCACGCCGATGTTAGGTGAATTTTCTGAGTATATAGACTCAGTCTTTGTATTTTGTAATCTATCGATGGTAGAGCGAAGCTCCCGACTGTAAATTTTTAATAAACATTCTAGCTTTCTGGTTATGCATCTGTATGTGAGATTTCTTGTTTTATGACAGACAGTCTTTCTTACTCCATCTAATTTTCATCTCATGCTGAGAGAGTTCATGAACGACTGATTCGTGCAAATTATTGCGATCATGCTATGATAAAGGATTTATTGTTGCATTGTTGTATTCTCCGGTGTTTAGCGTTTGAATGTAAGAATATATTGCGTTTAGATGCCTTCTCCTACAGTTTGTTAGAAACCTGATGTTTATGACAGACCTTTGCATCTCTCTGATACAAGTCTTCATCCTACTCACCCTTACTACGACTCACTGTCTGAAGTTTTATTAAGACCCCATTTGCCCATGCATCCCTGGCCTAGTTTCGGAGTTAGAACAATATTGTTTTGAGTTGACTTCCATTCGATCACCCATTAAAATAATTGTGACATAAAATTGATGGGCGTCGGGCTCTGCTCCTGTTGCAATCCAGGAGTGACTTCTGACGCTAACAGTTTGTATTTCAACATGTGAGAGTAATTGTATTTTTGATACATTGTTTAATGTGTTGAAACATTATTTTAAGTATTAAACTTATTGCACCAGATTATTCATTGAATGGTTTGTTATTTCCCTCTGTTTTTACCTTTATTATGTCACTTGTCTATCATTGGTGCAACAATATCCAAGGAGAATCCTCATCCATATCATATTTCCAATCTCACCATGATGTTGTCTTGGTGAACCAACCCTCTAACTGATAAACAAATTGAAAAAAATGATCATTCCAAACTTGTGGTAGCCTAGCTTTGCCCTTTAGTAGCGAGGTGCAAAATTTAGGACCAACAACAACTATGAAGTTCTTTAGACATCTCTAGAGGAAATTCATTCAAAGAATAAATAAAGTCATTCATACCTATAGTTTCAAAGATGTGTTTGCATAAGAGGAGCATCGAAAAGACAACAAGAAATCAATGGAGGCTTGTTGAAATAAATTTATTGTACTGTCAACTTGAGCGTAAGTATAACAATGATGAAATTGAATTTTAATTTTGTGTGGTTGATAACATATTTCCATTTGACTTCAACTAGCATATATCTTTTTTTTTTTTTCAAAATATTTCCAAAAAAGAATTTTGATAATTTCATTAATCAATCAAAATTGGTTAAATTAACTACACATTACATTTGTTCCACAGAGCCTGCATTAAAAGGAAAGGCAGGTCCTGTATATTCCTTAAGATCATAGAAAAAACGCTAAGATCCTGAATCTATTATATAGTCATAATGCAAAAACCAGGCCCATGAGAACCTTGAACTACAACACCAAAGCACATGATTAAAAGTCTGGAAAACACAAAACAAGAAAACAATCAACAAATATTGGGCATTGTATCCCCTCTATAACCAACCTCCCAAATGGGCACCAAGAAATTCGTCGATTGCTATATTAGTATGAACCAAGATCACTATGAACATTTTCTTCTGATATTACTATGAACCAAGATCACATTGAACTGGCAATGTTCTAACATTACTAATTCTGGAAAAGACTGAATTTTGAACAATGCAAAATTTGCAATATTATTGAAAATGCCTGATGGTTCTGTTAAGAAGAGCAAGCCATTTTGACACCTCAAACGATGAACTTGATTTATTCACAATTTGGTACTTTGTATGGGGTTTTTCCTTATGCTTCTCATTCCTGGACTCAACAATCCTATGCGTTTCCAGTTCACTTTGTCATGGTAGTGAAAAAATTTATTCATATCTTGATTGGATAACATGGATAGAGACATATTACACTGTTTTGTTTCTTGTCAATGCATGATATGTAAATTGTTTTTTTGGGTTCAACCGATATGCAGTATGAAATTTTCCTCATTTAAGGTAAATTTTCTATGGACGCGAAAGTCACGTAGCATATAGATAGTCTTTGCCTTTTTCTACAGGTATATTTCATATGGAAATTCTGTCAACCTGGGAATCACATCTTGTAATACAGGTTGTCTATCTGTACAATGTACAATTGTGTTTCTGAGGGTTCGGATGACAATGTTGACGCAATGACTATATTTGTAAGGGAATTTTTCATTGCATCGTAGACAATCAATTGTGCCATCATTTATGAACGCAGGGGCAAAAGAAGTAGAATTGCAATTGGCACATGCAGGCTCAAAGGGGGTCGAGTAGGCATTTACTGCAACCATAACACCCTCAACTTGCACACATGAGCATAGTAGTTAATATATTGAACAATATAATATATATGTGTACAACAAAAACAAACTGCACAAAACTGTTGAAGGGATTTTTTTTTGTGTGCAAATTATTGGTGGAGGTGCATATGTATACACACAACAGTTGTGGAGCTAGTTAGTTTCTTGATATTCTGTACTATGTCTATTCACAATTATGTTGCAACTGTTTCTTGTGTTGTGCAAAAGATCCTTTCTTTAACATCTCTTTTCTTTGTTATATATTTGAACAACATTATTGGAAATTTCCCTTTATGCAATTGTTGTTCCATTGATGAAAATAAATTTGCATAGGCGTCGAACAATTGTAGCTGCACCATGGAACAATTCAATAGTTGTGTAAGATGTATGAGATACATGAGCATATCAAAGCAAAGGACAAAAAAAATGGGTATGTAAAACAATACCATTGCCTTGTCGTTGTCCAAGTTTCCATATTTTATATGGAGAATATGTTGTGAACCAACTTTTCTTGCAAATGTGACATCTGCACCAATGGTTCCAATTGGGTAAATGTCTTTGTTCTCTACAAATTGGTTGGTTGTTATGTCCAGTACGAAATGATATTCTGAGAAAACTACGGGAACTTTTTCAACAACACTTGTTTCATTGAGCAATATAATCTGATCAAAATCACCATGGTCATATATTGTTTTTGGTAATATATTGAAATTTGTAATGGATATCCCATTACCTGGAAAGATCTTTTCTGCATTTTTCTAGACAAGTTGTGTAGGGATAGTCAGTGTAACTGTCATTATGGCTTCATTGCCTGTCATGTTTGCATGTATAATGCATATACTTTCATTTTCCTTTTCTAAGTAGGTGCTATACATGACCATTATGTCTCCGATGAACAATTGTCCAGTTCGACGACTATTCAAGCCTTCTATATATAGTATATTCAGTGTTATAAGTTTAGACCCGGTGACATTTTTTTTGAACAGGAAAAGTAATGTGAATGACAGTCTGTATATATATATATATATATATTTCATCAATGTACAAGTAGATGCACAATTTGGATAAAGTATGCAGGTTAGATTTTTGTAACCATACCTCTTAGTCTATAGACCTTGCACTATGTTGGGCGTTCACTTGTGTCGATACTTCTTGTGAACTAAAAAGTATGTGTTGTAGATGACATAAACATATTTACCATGGAATAGATGAATAAATAACCAATGATATTTGTTTCCTAAACATAACAAGAGCATACTATAGGAATCTTTACCTTTGGCCTTGTCATTGAGTTGATGTTTACGATGATTGACTACTCATGCCCATGTCACTTGTCCAACTTTTTCTGATGCAAACATGCGTACATCGAACATGAAAACAACTAAATATGCATATGCATTGCATATTGTTCATAATTGATATGGATGTACATTAAGCACATGCATTGTGTTTGATTTACTATTACTGTTGGTATACCTTTTGCAAGATTGTACTTCATCTTCCTCTGTTGTGGCACATAAGACTTCATCCTCTTGTTCAATTAGTCAGTTTTTTTTCAATGTAGCAATGCAAAGAACACAATGGACATGAAGCTAAGTTTCTATGTAGGAACACATGTAAAAAGATTAAATACAATTTTGTTTATTTCAATGTAGCAACACAGAAAATACAATTGACATGAAGATACGTTAATATGTAGGAAGATATGTAGTATCTACATATAAAAAACAATGAGCTGCAAATCAATAGAATAAATATACACAAAATACATGAAATACAAAACAATGGAATATGGAATATGGGTAGAATCATGCACCTTCGTATGTCTTCTTCTACATTTTTGGTTAAGAGTTATTTGTCTTGTCCAGATATTCTGTTTGTTTCAATGAAGGAACGTACAAAATACAATGAACATGAATGTAAGTTGGTATGTAAGGAAAACCAAGGAATATTTACATATAGTAAATTAGAATCAAAGGAATAGAGTAACAAATAGTGTTAGAAGCATGTACCTTTGTTTTTCTTGATCCATGTTTGTGGTTATATAGAATCCTTTCTGTCCAAAATCTATTACAAACCAGAAAGAATTAAGAAGTTGGATGATCCTAGCTGAATAATTTGGTTTTGTGAAACAAGTTAGCCAGATATGCTTTGAGACATGAAAATATGATTTTGTAATATGCTTGATGTATATTTCATAATTCAAGTACAATACAAATTGTATCGTGATCAAACCAATATGTGTCTAAGATAAATAGGGTGTATTGTGAAATGGGAACATTTGACCATACATGGTCAATAAGTGCGTTTTGTACATGGTTTATCTTATCCAAAAGAAAGCAGAGACTGTAATTGCACATGTAGTTTTCCAATTCTTTTGTTTTGGCACTATTTTGTAGCATGCCAATATTGAATTCTCCTAGAATGATAATTATTTCGTTCAGATGTAAATGTTGTAATGCATTTGAAACAACATTCAATATGTTGCACAATGTTGCAGGCGGAGCGGCATAGAGATTCAAAATTGCAATTTCTGATTCATGGAAGATTACTCTTGCTAGCACCATCTCAACTTTTTTTTCTTCAAAATGCATATGCTCCAAAATTGTTACATGTTTTTTCACTGACATCATCACTCCATGTGTAATGTAACTTGATATGCAATTGTGATTTGAAATTGTTTGTTTTGCATGCATAATGTCATGTATGTTTCTTGCAAGCACAAAATATCAGATTGCATTGTGTCATAGTCATTGAGTATATCATTCTTATGTGCATGCAGGTTGCACATGTTAAGTGACATAATTGATATAGATGAGATTGTTTGTATGGATTGGTAATCATATTGTAGATTCCATTTTGCACTAGTCCGAAGGCGTTTCATCTCAATATCAACTTTTTGTTTGAATTTGAAGTTATCTTTTGTAAGAGCGCTTAGAAAATATAAGGAGTCTATGCTTCTGACACAGGACATAGATGTGTATACAAGTCCATGTATTCGTATTCCAGTAGGGGCGAATTCAACACTATCAAGTGTTAGCCCTTGTGATCTATGGAATGTACGTGCACATACAAGTTTAATTGGAAATTGTTTTCAAATATTTAGTTGACCTGTCTTTCCTAATGTTGATATTGGTTTTGATATTCGTAAGATAGGTGTCCAATCGTGTGAAGTGTTTGAATTATATAGATAATCTAATTTGTTTGCTTGTCGGTGTCCAATATGTGGGTCATGGAACTTAATTTAGAGGACATCAACTTTTTCTATTTTGGTATAAGCTTTGAGTATTCCATCTGCACCATTCACCAAGCCATCCTGTGAATCATAGTTCCAGGCATATATTTCAACTAGCAAGTCTAATTTAAGGACAATTTGCAAAGGCAAAGTGGTTGTATGTTGATGACATGGTACATTGCCATGATTGTATTCTTCAAGGTCAATTGAATTGATGATGATATCATTTCCAGACATGAGCAATAACATGTACCTATTATGCATTGCAACATTCTTATTCTTGTAAAATAGGTAAGGGAAGGTTGGGTCTGTTGGTGTAGGTCACATGCACCTTGAATTGATATATGTTAAGTCATCACATGTTTGGTTGTTTGTCCGCATTCTATTCAAAATTGCAATAAATGTTTCATTTGTCTGGCGCATTGTAGTATGTAATTCAAAGAATTTTATATTGTCTTTCCAAAAGTCATGTGTCACTGTTTGCATATTGATCGTAGGTTGTTCAAATATCAAAGAATCATGTATGGGTTGCGCCTGATAAATATCCCCATGGAATATCATGTCAATGTCCCCAAAGTATTTGGTGTGCACATGTTTTATGTTTCTCAGTCGATTGTCAATGGAATATAAGAAGCGACTTCTAATCAAAGATGCCTCATCTATGAAGACAAGTTGTATGTCATCATAAAAATTAGACAAGGTATCTAACATTTCTTTGTTGAGTGGAAGAAAATGTGACTTGTGAAAAGGAATTAAAATGTGGAGTGGATTGTTGTTCCACCTGCATTATATGCAACTATTAGTCCCTTTGGTTTCATAGGGTCAGTCAAACTATTTGAATCATAGATTCATATAAGCATTTGGAATAATACTTTTGCTATGAATGTCTTTCCTGTTCCCGCCTCACCTATAAGGAAAAAGTGCACAGGAGTGTGCATGTTTAAGCGTTTTTTCATTGCAATGTCCTTTAGGATTGCTTGCTATTCTCGATTCAACAGTCATCTAACTCTGTAGTATTCGTCATTTTCGATAAAGAAAGGATTCTTTGTGACTTGAAACCAAAGATTGATACATTTTTAAATGGTGGATGCTCGAGGACAAGGAAAATATGCTTGCAAGTCATAGGACTCACAAAGAGTTTAGTTTTTTTATGGTTTGTTAATGTCTCATCAACATTGTCAGGGTTTTCTAGTTCATCAAGTGCACCTTCTAAATCACCCCATGTTGGGTTGACATTGTATGTAAATCTAGCCTCATTGGTTTGTACTGTAGTTTCATAAGAAATATATGCAACTTCCCATGTAGGGAAGTTATGTTTTATTGTGTTTTCGTTTTGATCAAATGGAACATACAACAATAGTTTTTCTCTACATAAGTTTTCATAGTCGATGTGTTTGTTGTATTTGACAAAGCGCATTACATTTGGTTTATTTCTTTTTGATATGGGTGTACCATTTTTTTGTAATGTGATACGAACTCTTCAAGGAATATATGCTTAATAGGAGGTGGACGTTGGAGGTAGTAATCAATAATAGAGTGAGATATCACGTCCTGTGAATTATCAGGCTCTTTTTCTAGCAAAGATGATGGTTTAAGCATGAATGTGTGCGTGTCAAGTGGAGATGTGTGTCTTATCCTTCTTTGTCCATGACTTATATGGAATCCTTGTCTCCTTACCTCCTTGAGGGAAGAAGGATTTTGACGGTACCTTCTTGTTGATTGTGTCCTTCATGTTCTGACATCTAATGTTGGCTTCATGAAATGTGGTTGGCCTAAAGGCCTTCACCCATCCTCTTAGGGTTTCAACTAGACCCTCCATGAATAAAATCACCAACTTTTGTTGAGAGATATATGTCACCATAAATTCCATCCTTTGAAATTATATGATGTATTCTTTTGGTGTGCCTGCCTATTTGAACTATGCCAACTCCATAAAATGTATATATACTTGTGGTGTTCCTGTTTGTTTCAACTATGCCAACTCCCTGAAATGTATCTCAAAGTCCTTCTGGTCAAACCTGTCCATCAAGTTTTGAGTGAAGTCCACATATGAAGTAATTTTGGCATTCCCTAATGTCACCAGCCCATGGTACCACCATTCGTAAGCTTCTCCCTCCAATTGAAGGTTGTCATACTTAATTGCTTTGGCTTCAGTCATTGGATTAAGTTGGATATAAGTATCCAAATTGTGTACCTAGGACCTGGCTGTGATATTTTCAGACCCATCGAAGGGTGGAATAATCAACCTTCCCACCTTATGCATGAGATCAAATTTATGTGGTCTCTTTTCTCCCCTGTCCCCCTACTTCAGACCATATTTATGTTTAAGGTCACATAAGTATTTATAGGAAACTTTCTCCTAGATATGTTCATGTACCATATCATACTCCCTGTATGAGGTATTAAAATTAGACCCCTGATCCGGTTGCTCCGGTGCCTCCATAGGCTACTCTGTCAGGAAATGTGGTAATAAAGGCCTAGGGATATTTAAGCTCCCGCTCTAGGTCAAGGTATGGTTATTAATACCTTTTGTATAAGCTCCACTTCCTTTATGAATACCCTCTAATTGGTTCCCATTGGATCCTATAGGGTTTTGATTTTCTTTAGTGTTGGTAAGGAACTATGTGAGGAATTGTGTTAATTGTCACTTCTGAACAACCATTTGTCACTTCTCAATGACCGTGGATTCCAATAGTTGCTAGACTCTATCTTCGCCATGGTCCCCCATGGCTCCTTCTGGCTTTGAATCTGTTTGATTTTATTTTGTTTATTTTTCCAATGACTCTCAATAGGTCTACCCCCCACGTCCTTTTATCTTAGGAATCAATGTAGTCATAGGATGGCAAAATCACCAGCTATGATACCACTGTAATGTACCCAACTAGGCTAGATGAAGATTTTATGCTTTTGCCCCAAAATTATTGTTTCTTATTAAATGAATGTGTTGTTAGCTTCTCATAAAATAGTTTAATCAATGAGAAATATTATCAAATAGATAGAAATCATTCATTACACAATATTAGAGAAGATAACCATGACATCTTATTATGGGTGTAAGTTTCGAGAATCAGTAAAAAGATAACTAATGGTTGTAATAACAACTATAGAATACTACTAAGCACACAAACTAATGGATTCTAGGCAACATCACAATATACTATAGAAACACATAGAAACACATGGAATGATGCCAATCTATGAAGCCCAAGGCTCTCCAATCCTTCCACTTCTCTGCTCTAGTGACACCCGCTCTATATGACTCCCTCCAAACTCTTTAGGAGACCTTCATAGACTTGATCTACTACAAACCCAATATCTACAGGGGTCCTCACATGAGGCACGTGGGGTGTCTCACGGGTTCTTGTAGGATGACCCTTACTCTACTTGTGGGGATTCCTTCTGCTACGGTTGCATGAACCCATCTGTACCTACATATATGGAGAATGGAAAATTCCTAAAACTTATCACAAATTCCTCGTGCCAACTGATATACCTCCAAATCCCTCCTGAATAGAATCAAGAACCAAAATGTACTCAAAGAGGACTTCAAATGAATTCCCATCTTTTTCTAGATAGGGTGGATATTGCACTACCTAAATTAAACCTACAATGGAAGAGTTTTTCCCAAAACCCCAACAAAAATCATGGTTACAAGAGCACTCAATAAGATATTAAATCATAACAAAAATGGGAAGGGTTGATCCTCTATTTATCCTTCCTTTGGACCTTCTATATCTTTCCCCCATTTTGACCAAATCAAATCTTTTTCCTCCAAATCCATTAAAATATTATTTCTTATTTTATTTAATGTCACTTTTGGGGTTTGTCAATCTTTTAACC
>SNQJ01S0148240.1:19996-32743 GCA_010110895.2 Picea sitchensis | reverse complement strand
GTTGTTTTAAGTGGTTCTTTTATTAAAGTGACTTTTTAATAAAGTGTACCTTCTATTTTTAAAATGACTTTATTTTCATAAAGCACTTATGTAATAAAGTGAAATCACTTTAATATTTCAAGTGATTCATTTTGGACGGAATGGATCATGACCCTTGATCTTGAAAAAGGCAAGATTTAATCTTGGCCTTTGGATTTAGGGTTGGGGAAGGTGAAAAGACACTTTGGAGGGAAAATGTCATTTTCAGCTTATAAAAGAATGTATTGGGTAGTGAGCAAGACACACCGAGAAGACGAGAGGAGTTGAGTTAGAGATATTTTCTGAGTAAGCTTGAGAGAGGAAAGTGAGCAGCAAAGAGGGCACATTTTCCAAGGAAGGAGGGCACAAATCCCGAGAAAAAACTTCTGTGAGTTTTGGGCCAAATTATTTTTCTGTTGTGGGAGGTCGTACTGTATGGATCCGTACAGTCCGTACGATTTGTTGATTTTTTGTCATTAAAAATCTACATTCCTTCAGCTTGGTCGCACCACATCATTCACCCGATAGACAAATCGAGCCTCAACTCGACCTCCAACAATTACAGGACAATTATGGTGGGCCATGCATTATCGAAGCTCTATGCTACAACTCTCCATAGGAAGCTTTCTAGTGAGCTCGAGCGTAGACACCTCAAAGCTAAGGGACAGGCAGGACTCCGACATGCTCATCAAACCATTGACCACATCTTCACCCTTCGAGCCATCATTGAGGAGGCACGACATCAACTCTGTCCCTGCTTTGTATATTTTCGAAAGGCTTTCGACTCTATCCCAAGAAAAGCCCTATTCTAGAGGCTCAGAGACATTGGCATCTCTCATACCTTACTGACTACCATCATGCGGCTCTATGAGTCGGTCCTTGGTCGTCTCCACAGAGCTCACGGGATGTCATATTTCATCAAGAGTACCATCGGAGTTAAACAAGGCTGCCCCTTTCTCTCCTACCTTGTTTGGGATCTATATTGATGAGCTAGAGGCCTTTCTCCGCGAGCATATCTAGGGCGGTGACGGTTGTCTCCTCCACCAGGTTATGATATCCATTTTGCTTTTTTTCGATGACGTGATCCTCCTCGCCTCATCTCCAACAGGATTATACAGACAGTTGGATGCCCTAGCTCTCTTCTGCGACCTTCAGCAATTGATGGTCAACCTAGGTAAAACCAAGGTTATGATCTTCAACAGGTCGACGAAGTCCATAGACCTTCATTTCTTCTTCACAGAGGAGGAGATCGAGATCACTGATGCCTACACATATTTGGGAGTACGGTTTTCAGGACCCCGCCTCAATTTGTGACCCACCCTCCAACCTCGGATTGCCAAGGGTTATGGGTCTTTAGCCCTTCTCGAGAGACAGTGTTTCCGCCACCATTTTCAAGACATCTCATCCAACCCATTGTTCTATATGGCTCAAAGATCTTGGGCCCTTCCTTACTAGAGTCTGATTGGGCCTCAGTTGAGAGAGTCCAGACCCTTCTCCTCCGACGCATCATTACATGCAAGCAAACAATCCCTCATCACATCATCCTAGCAGAGTTTGCTGCTCGGCCCTTCCAACTTGAGATAGTGTTCAAAGTGGTCTCTTTCTTACATCACATCCGGGGCTTAGCTGACTCAGCGACAAGGCGAGACCAATCCCGTACTTGGCTTATTGCTCTTCTGAGACTATTTCCCTCTCTATCCCATCAAGCCAGACTCGAGGTTGGTTTGCAAGGGTCTCGGATCTTTTAGGGTCAATGGGCATTCATATCGATCACCTCCCTCTGTTTTGGTATTCCTTGGATGCACTTGGCCATCTCCTACCGATCAGGAAGGTGTTGAACAAGATCATCAGATATGACATTTATAGGCGGTTTATCCAGATCACTTAGGTTAACCCCCCTGGCGAGTTACGTCCAAAGATGGCCTTTTACATTGAGCATTTCTTGGAGCTTAGGGATGGGCTCATCATTCGATCACAATATACATTCTGACATTGGGTACATGCTCTTCACATTCCTCTAGGCTAGTTTAGAGTCGGCTCTCATAGACTTTGGGTCGAGACCGACCACCAAATCGACTGACCAAACAAGATCTTTCAACGCCGGTTACAAGAATTCAAGACTGAGTAGCGCTTCATCTTTCGATGCCCCATTTATTATGAGATCAGGGGTGGATTCATTGCTTATTCATGGGGGCTCATACCCTCATAGGATTCTTTAGGTATCCAGATCATAAGTGTTTATCCTTATAGATATAGGAGGCCTTCGGGCTCAAGGCCCATACTCTTCAGCCTCATACGAGACCGAACCCCATTCGGCAAATCACCTCCTTCCCAATGCTACCCTCAGGAACAGGCAGTAAGAGACAGACCGATACCAGCACATCCTCAGACTCCAGATCAGTTCAGACCCAAGGGACTTTCCCTCATCCCATGAGATTTCAGCAACATGGCTAGACCAAATCCACTCCCAGGAGATGAACGAGATCCCTCAGACCTCGTCGGTGCACAACCTCTACAAGCTAGCGACGCAATAGACGATCCAGGCACCCCACCAATTCCCCCTCGGGACACCCAACTATACTTAGCTTTCTTCATTCGGCCTCACATGGTAGAAGAGATGGATCCATTCCATGACAAATTTATTTCCTTTCTTTTGTTTCCTCTTGCCCTTAGATCTTCTCCTACGATGCACCCCATCATCCGAGCAAGTATCTAAGCTCAAGGTCGAGGGTTTTTCATGCTTCGAGGTAGTTCTCACTTTCTACTACTCTACCTTATTGCACTTTACTTTCTTCCCATCGCCTTTTATAGGAGACCTATTGGTACTCTCGCATTGTATTGACATCAATGTACTCAGCAGTCCCTTTGACCTACTTTTGTGCTCATTAATTGGACATTAATAAAATTATCTTATCTTATTATCTTATCTTGAGATGAGGCCTACCAAGTTGGCCAAAGGCCAAGGACTAGCAAAGTTGATGGTAGAAAAGAACCTAGAAGTCGTGGAGGATCAGCAGGTAAGTTCTTAGGTAAATCTCTTAACTGATCCTTTTAAGAATTCCGATTGGCATCAGGACATCATTTTATTTTCGACAAATTTATCATGTCCTACTAACTTTACCAAGACGCAGAGGCGATCTTTGCAGCTCTGTGTTGCCAAGTGTTCTTTTTGGCAAGGTTGTTTGGGATGGAGAAATCCCAAGGGAGTCATCTTGCGATGTGTGGACTTGGATGAGTCTAAGGAGATCTTGAAAGAGCTTCATTCCGGAGTGTGTGGTGGGCATTTTTTGGCTCAAACCACTGCACACAAGATTATGCGTGCAGGCTACTACTAGCCAATACTATTCAGGGAAGCGCACTCAAATGTTTGAGCATGCGAGGCATGCCAGAGATTTGAAGGCAAGCAAAAGCTTCCTGCTTTGCCTTTGGATCCAGTTATTGTAGACGCCCCTTTCCAGCAGTAGGGTCTTGATTTTATTGGGCAGTTCTTGCAGAGTTCTAATGTTGGGCACACATGGATACTAGTAGCCACAGATTACTTCACCCGATGGGTTGAAGCAGTGCCACTGAAGACATCTTCTAGTGTTGTTATTATCAGGTTCTTGGAGGAGAGTATCCTCACTAGGTTCGGAGTTCCACAGAAGCTCACGACTAATAATGCTAGTGTATTCAGATCGATTGAGTTGCTTGTTTTTGGTTCTCAGTATGGTATTACTTTGGCACATGCGGCTAATTATTATGCACAGGGAAACGGTTTAGCATATTCAAGCAGCAAAAATCTAATCAGGATAATCAGAAAAGCAGTCGGGGATAATAAGTGAGCTTGGGMCAATTGCCTCAAATTTGTTTTGTGGGCCGACAAAATTACACGGAAAAGATCAATTGGTAAGAGTCCTTTTGAGTTGGTCTATAGATTGAATGTTGTTTTTTCTATTAACATGAAATTGCCAGCATATAAGTTATTGGGAAAGTTTTCCACCAGCAAAGAAGCATTGCAAAACCGCATTGATGAGTTGGTGCAACTAGAGGAAGATAGGCTTATGGCATATACACAGTTCGCACATTTTCAAGCACACATCAAGAAGGTATTTGATAGAAAGACAAAAGCCAAAAAATTCCAAGTTGTTGACATGGTCTTGTTGTGGGACAAGAAAAACAAGAAATCAAGTGACCACAGCAAGTTCGACAGTCTTTGGTTGGGCCCATACATCATTGATTCCGCAGTGGGGCCTAACACATTTCAGCTGGCTGATTTGGAGGGTGAACTTATGGGGTTGCATGTTAATGGGCAGCACTTAAAGTACTTCTTCCAATGAGGGACATAGTCCCAAACAATTTTGGGTTTTGGGGGATGTTAGAGTAGGTCCTATTTCCTTTTTGCATTGTCATTTCAGTGGTCTTGATTGCTAACTTTTTGCAAATTTTAGGACAGCAATTTACCTTTTCCTTCCAGTGTCTTTTCACTTCGGTTATTTACTTCAGTCTTTGCTTAAGTGTCGTTGATTTTTTCCCAAGTTATATCAACATGTGGTCGTGTCTTCTGTGTCTTTCCTTTCATGAATATTGGTTGTCCACTATTGTTATTCCTGGGTCAAAATCTGAATGTCTATCTTTCAGATGTCGAGCCTTTATCTCTATCATTAGAGTGAGCCTGGATGGGGGTCCCGTTTGTCATGTTCCCAAAGCATTGAGCCTTTAGGATGGATAGTTTGAGGAGACTTAGAAGAGTTTTGAGTCATCTTATGGCTTGTTTCCACATCTCTTATTATCGATCCTTTTACTTTGAGTCAGTTGTCTCCCTCATCCAGGAATAGGGATATGGTACCTGGATCTTTCATCTTGATCTTCTTGAGTTATCAGTTCGCATTGAGAGAAGAGAGACATTGCTCTTCTTTTCAGCAGGTCATCTCGTATTGACTTCGACACGTTATCTATGGATGACCCAGAAGTAGAGTACCTTGATAGCCATTAGCCTCATTGGCAGTTATCTCGTATCCAACAAGGTTGAGTAGCATTGGGCCTTGATTGGATGATCCATGTCATTGTTCAACTTCAAAACATCTTTCATAGTGACAGGTTGTGCGTGTACCTTAGGAACCATTGTCATTATTGGTGGTCTTCCTTCGCACTTGAGAGGTGTTTACATTATTCACATCTGATTAAGTGACTCTCTCCCTTATGTCGACATTAGTACATTTACTACGGGAACCCCTTGAGTTTCAATCTCAGTGGGAGGATTATATTGATTGACTCCATGGCTCATTGGATAGGCTTTGGTGTTACATGTCGGCTTACACGATTTCCTTGGTCAACTTACAGGGTTTTCTTTTCTTCCACACACTTACAAGGGGTATATTTTTGGTACATATCTTTTCAATTTCTCACAGAGCATTATTGGTACATCTTACAGAGTTCTCAAAGATCATCATTTCAATTTTACAGACATAGAGATTCATATGGTTCTCTGCATCACACAGGGGGGTCCCGTCCCCTTGAGTTGCCATTGTTAACCCCTAGATTTTCACCCTTGAAAATCTTGGGGGTTAGGAGCCAGCATGCACTACTTTGGCTGGCATTCAGAGATTTTCCCAGAGTTTAGCACGTGTGGTTGACATAGGTTGGTTCCCAACAGAGATAGGTACATGATCGGTATATGGTCGTTTTTGTTTCAGAGTTAGAACTAGCTTGGTTTCGTATGCATTTGAGAGAGATATCTACATACAGTAGGTGTCCCTGCTTTTTAGGAGACAATGATTAAAAGACTCAATTGATGGTTTTGGGCGGTTTTGAGCATACAAGGTTGGTCCTTGCATGATTCTTGACCCAATGACACTTTTTCTATGTGACATGCAAGAACTTTCTATTTTTAGCCGGTTGAGTTTCAGGCCTCAAATTGAGATTTTGAGTGTGCAGTATTGATCCTTGAGACATTCCAAGTCTTTTGCACTTGTTCTGGGTGGCATGCATGAGATTTCTATTTTTAGCGGGTGGAGTACTAGGGCTCCCATGTCAATTCTGGTTGTGGATTTGGAATCCTCTCGAAAAAGCGAATACGATGAGTATGATATCATTGACATGCAAGGACATTTTTTTTTAGTAGTGTCTATTTTTAGACAGTTGACACATCGTGGTGTTCTCCTAGTCATCCTGGATGTTTTTGACAGTTTCCTAAATTTTAGGAGACGAACCCATTTTTTAACAGTTTCTATAAATAGCAAGGGTGATTGGCTCCAAAGGTAACAAGTGGTAGGGTCACATTCGGACATTTGGCAGAATTTCAATGTGATGTGGGATCTACATGGCATTAATTAAAGGGGACGCACTTTTCAAGGCAAAAGCATTTAAGTCAAAATTAATTAAGGTAAAGATGAGGCGCATAGGATGAGGTGGCACTCCCATGAGGTTTGAGCCAATCAAGGCTAAATTTTCTCATTAACTTTTTCTCACTCCCCATATCTTCACTTTCCATGCATTAATTTGTCCAAATTCCCCTTAAATTGCTCTTAAACGATAATTTCCTAAAAAATAGGAAAATCCCAAAAAATAGGGCAAATTTCCTCCTTGGCTAACTCATGATTTACATGGCCAAATTAGGAATCTAGACATGCGTTGGATTGCTAATTTTATCCTCCACGCATCCTAACCCTTCTTAAACACCCAAACGCATTGCTTTATGCTCATTATCTCCCTTCATCTTCCTCAACTGTTCCCTCTCTATTTCCTCTATCCCTCACACGTGTGGAGCATTAGCTCTTGATCCCTTCTTCCTCCCACCTTGCATGTGCCACATCACTCTCTTAAATCCTATTCCTAAGCTTTCTATCCACATGTGCGCCTATTTTAGACTCTTCTCTACTTCATCCGAGATTGTATTCAGATAGGGGCAGTGCAGCTTCAGTATATTCCTACAAATGAGCAAGTTGCAGACATCCTCACAAAATCTTTGACAAAAGGAAAGTTTATTAAATTCAGAGATAAGTTGGGGGTGGTGAAGAACACCTTCCTCACTAAGAGGGAGTGTTGAGTTTTTGTACCTCAGACGATCTTCTACCTATGCTTGGTGTCTTAGCATGTGGGGGACATAAAGTGGTCTCTACATATAAACTTTATATTTATAAAGTTTAAGTGACTTTTTGTTTTATGAGGAATAAAGTGATTTAAGTTGTGATAATGAGAGAGATTATATCACAGCCATAGATCTTAAGTGGCCTAGGATTTAATCTAAGGCATTAAATCTAAATAACTTCTTAACTTCCTCATGAAGAAACAAAAAGGAAATGTAGGGAAAAGATACATTTAATTATTACTCATTTTTATGAGGAGAGAGCGTAAGTGGGAGAGAAAAAGAGGAGAGAAATTATTGCAGCAAAGGAGGGCATGATTCCCAAGGAGAAAAGAGGACAGCATTTAATGCAGCAAGTACAGCCACACATGTCAAAGTAAGCAGGCACAGAAATCGAGTAGGCAGTTGACTGTTGTACAGCATTATTAATTACAACCGCACGTGAGGAATCTGACACAGATTTTGATAGTCGTACAGCATTAATTGTGCACAGAAATTGAGGCAGTCACACAACATTTATTGCAGGAAGTCGTACAGCAGTTTAGCACAGATTTCGAGGCAGGTCGTACAGTGAATTTATTGCAGACTGAAAAGCACAGAAATCGAGATGGTGGCCATACAGTTCAGCTGTTATAAATTTATGAGTATGGCACGGAAAACAAGGTGCACTTGTTTCATTTTCTCTTGCTGTAATTTCCAGAAATTTTTCTCAGAAACCCTAATATAAAAAAAATTCTCTCTACTGCTTTTCCCTTCGGGGTTTTTCTAGGGCTTTGTCAAAAATATCTTGTGTCATTGAGTAGTTTGATTTCTTGTTTCTACTGTGCAATTAAAAATTCAATGTGTTTTTTATTATAAATTCTAGTTTTGAAAATGCATTTATGAATGAGCATTAAACTGAGACAAGCGATTTATTGAAACCAAAAACCAAGATTTGAACCTTAAAAATTCACAGTTGCACCCAAAATCGACAAGTCACGTTGTTATCATAAATTGTGACATTTGAATCGTCATATTACGAGTGAAGAAAATGACATGACATTCAAATTAATTGTGAGTCAACAGATTTTACTTAACAGAATAACACGGCGTTCAAATTAATTGAGTCCAATGGATTTTACACACGAAACGGAAGAAATTCAGTAGGAGTGTAGAAGGATTCTTTGTCTTTCCAAACCTCCTAAACCGAACTTAACGAAAGACAAATTTCAATCCAGTCATCACCTTAATGATAACCCCAATATCATTATCTTAAAAGTGGATAAAGTAACGCTAAGGCCAATATGAATACCTCCTCCAACTATAAATCTATACTCCAAGACTTTATTTCTTCTTCCTCCTATAACCCTCGCTAAAAACCTAATTATTTTCATAAATAAACTGGTTACCAAAGCCATCACATCTTTGTCCTTGGACCCTAATATTCAAAAAAGTCTCATTCCTCATAACCCTCTAACCCTTAGTATCTATAGGCAACCTAAAATTCATAAAAAAGACATCCCCATTAGACCTATAGTCAGTGCTATAAGAGCCCCCACTCATGCCCTTCCTCGCTTTCTTGCTGACAAACTTCAATCTTTCATCGGTCAAACTTCCTCCATCAAAGATTCCTCTGATTTTATTCAAAAAACAAAGCATCTTCACCTTGATGAACAAGACATTATTTTTAGTTTTGATGTTGTGTCTTTATTTACCAAAATTCCTATTTCAAAATCCCTTGACCTTATCTTCAAACTAGTTGACCCCAAAACTCTGAACCTTATTGCAATCTGTCTAACCTCTACTTTCTTCACCTTTAAAGGGACTTGCTATGAACAAACTGAAGGTACAGCAATGGGTTCTTCCTTATCCCTAGTGATCACTAATATTTTTATGGAACATTTTGAGACCTTAGCCTTAAATAGTTTTCATCTCAAACCCAAATACTGGTTTCAAATTGTTGAGGATACCTTCGTCGTTTGGCCCCATGGCCATCCCTCCTTGATCTCTTTCTTTAACCATCTTAATAGCATTTCCCCCCATATTCAATTTACAATGGAAATGCAGAAGGATAATTCTCTCCCCCTTTCTGATATTCTCATCTCTCATCTTCCTGATGGTTCCTGTTAACCCCTCACATCTAGGGGTAACTAGAGGAGATTTTTTTACCATGATCCACATGACAGACAGCAATTTCGATGATGACATTCTGGATTCTCCACAGACAGTTGCCCACAGATGCCTTCCATTTTATGCTCAATTCACTCACATCAGACGATATGGTGCATGACACACATGGGGACCATGTTCTGATACTTAATATCGAGTGATAATGTTCAATGAGGTATCATCTCCTATTTTCAAATTTCATATCAAGTTGCATGTTAAGTAAAGGAATGTGACCCCATGGGAACTTCATGAATTGTATCCGCCCTTCAGGGAATCTATTATGATCTCTACCTAAGGAACACCTCACAGCAACCATTCACAACACTGTGCAGCCACCATTCACTTATACATCTCTTTTCGATCTTTTCCAAAGGAAACTTCCATCGCTGTAGTTCATATATACAAATATTTTGTGACATGCAATCTGCCCTGTTATTACAGGATTTGTACTTGTGCAAATCCCCTCACACGATGCCAATCTTGTGTATAAATTAGAAGTAATTGCCAGTCACCTAGACAAATACTTCCCTCGTTTAGTGTTGGTGGGGTTCCAACACAAGGGAGGCTTCCCTTGTGACCTCAAGGGGTCCTATAGCAAGCTAGACGCAAGTTTACAGCCCCCTATCTTGGTCACTCAACAAGATAGTCTATGTCTATGTAAGTGGAGAGGTTGGAATCAGTTATACAAGGTAATCGGTTGAATTGTGCAAAACAAGAAGTATTCCAATGCATATAATAGTCAATTATCAAGTTATATCACCTACCAATCACCTCTAGATGCTAGGTATCAAGTAAAATTAATTGCTGTTGCAAAATTGCAGCATTAAACCAGTGTATATCAGTGATAATTATTTTGCAACAACAGCAAGAAATCAGCCCAGAAAAATTAGCAATTATATCTCATAATTAAGCCCTCAACAAGTAGATCAATATACAATCATCAAACAATATTTCTGAGCTGATTTTTCCCCAATATTAAGTTATCAGCAATTAGTAAAGCCCTAATGGCTGTAGCAAACCTTTTATAACAGCAGCAATAAATCCACCTTATTTGCCTAGCGTTGAGTTAGATTTAGTGAGTGAATGAGGATAGGTATTTAAACATTAAGTTGCTTTATGAGAGAGAGAGAGAGAGTTTATGTGAGAATGCAAACACTTGAAAACCAAAGACTAGTGTCATATTTCTCTTTAGGCAATGGAGTCGAGCAACAGCATAAATTAGATAGCCAAGAAGGTGGAATTTGGAACCCTAGGACTATGGCCTTATAGACCTAGAATCAAATTCAAGTGAGAGTCCCTAGAGTTTATGGCCTTATAAACCCTAGGAGACGTATCCTTCTTCTAGGATGTCTAATTGAGGACTAAAGTGAACTAGGTCAAGGTCTAAAGTTTATGGCCTTGTAAACCATAGACTTTTGAACTAGCCAAGACTAAACCTTAGGGGGATAAGGAATTTTAATCCCTAGAACTAAGCCTTAAATGCTTCAACAAACAAGATGAAAGAAATGGGAAGGGGGATATAGACTTATAAGTTATAATCCCTCCTAGGGTTTCAAGCAAGAACAAGGCAACATGCAACAAATTAACCATATAGCATTCACCACAATATACCATGAAAATACTTAAACTTGACAAAGAAACTTACTTTAACCAAGTCGAAGTGCATGAGGAAACCCTAACTCAAGATCATCCATCAAAATAAGACCAAGCATCCACAAATTCTCCTCCAAAAGGTGCACACAAGACTAGTAGAGCAAAAAAGAGAAGCAAGAGAGAAAGCAGTAGTGATCTCACAAGTGTGAGAGTTGTGTTTAATCCAATGTTGTATATCTCATCTCAGGGAAAGTATAGGCGAGCGTCTAGAATGTAACTTATCGGTGACATCGGCAGAAAATATCGAAATATCTCGGAAAATGTCGTGGGACAGGGGTCTAACTCCGAATATCTCAGAATATTTCGGATATATCGAAAGGGGTTTAACTCGGAATTTATAGGAATATCAACGATATATCAAAGAGATATACAACATTGGTTTAATCCAAACGAGTGCTAGCCTCATTTATATAAGGTAACCCTAGCACATATGTCCACATAATGTGCTAAAACAACAATGATCCATGATACAAGTGGGGCCAACCCCTCAAATAGCCTCTGACAATGAAAAACCATGCTAATACACCAATACAATGCCCTCCTAGGTCGCATGTGGTAACGTCATGCTCCAAAATGGCATATGAAGCCTCCAAAGGCCACGTCTCATCATCCAAGAGGTGCAAGCAAGGTGGTGGGTGTATCTCCCAATCAACGGTCATGTCACATCATCTAAGTCATCAAATGGTGCCCCAATGGAAAGCAAACCCATCATCATCAAGCAAACCCTAGCGCATGATGTCATCATCAAGGAGCTCAATGTCCAAGGTGGGAATGCTAGCGTCCAAGGCGAAATGATCAAGCATCACCTCTCTGAGTGGGGTGCAAGAATAACCAATGGCAATGTCCTCCATCAGATACTAAACAAGGTGTTGAGTGCATTGTCCAATGTGTGGACTTTCTACCCATCTGCCTGCCATCATGACCATATATGTCAAAGGAGAGATCAGCTATCCATCGTCTAAGGTCTAAGAGGTGTGAGAGGATGTATCTGAAGGGGGTCAATCATCAGGTGATACAATGCTCTGCATCACACATGTTGTATTCTATACAAAGTGCACAACGTCTTAGGTGAAAGCACAAAGACGCCCTCCAAAGACAATGTCAAGTGCACTCAAGTCAATCAAAACCATGGAATCAAGTAAAACCAACAATCACAAGCTACAGTAGTCCTAAGAAGCATATAAAGTAGGCCATCAAATAATACAAAATCCAAATGAACAACTCCCATTGGGTATCCCCTTCACACAAGCCCAAGACTTTATGCATTTTGGCAAGTTTAGGTATGGGAAGACCATCAAAGTAACCTATTAGGTGTGTCAGTACATAAGTAGAGAGATATCTCCCAGGAGAATCCATCGGAGATATGTAATGAATGTGAGGTGATCATGGGGTTTACTTTTGGGCATGGGGTCATTAACATGCAAGACAATGTATGGATTCACCTCTATGAGTGCCCTTGTAGAGGGTGCGCTTGGCAATTGAGTTACCCTTTCCTCGACGCTTTTTGTATTCTGAACCCCTTCTTTTGCCTTTTTCTTTATTTCTTATTTGATTTGTGAGTCCCCTTTAAAAGGTTTCAAGCATAGCACTTCCTTTCATTCTAGTTGAAATATATTCAAATCCTTTTTGATGGATGAATGAATTTATTTGCATTAGGACTAGGGGCGATCAACATTAATGACGGGGTAAAGCTCAATTATCGACTATGGCTTTTAATTGTCCTCATTATCCCATTTCTTTCCCTTTTATCAGTCGGTTGCAATCTACCTCTAGGCCTTTAGCCCCTTCTTCTCATAAGAGAATGACGTACATGCCTTTTTGGTGTGCATGTTGTTAAATTTTGAGCTTGATTTCTTATGCGGATT
>SNQJ01S0148240.1:9573-19986 GCA_010110895.2 Picea sitchensis | reverse complement strand
ATTAAACCAGTGTATATCAGTGATAATTATTTTGCAACAACAGCAAGAAATCAGCCCAGAAAAATTAGCAATTATATCTCATAATTAAGCCCTCAACAAGTAGATCAATATACAATCATCAAACAATATTTCTGAGCTGATTTTTCCCCAATATTAAGTTATCAGCAATTAGTAAAGCCCTAATGGCTGTAGCAAACCTTTTATAACAGCAGCAATAAATCCACCTTATTTGCCTAGCGTTGAGTTAGATTTAGTGAGTGAATGAGGATAGGTATTTAAACATTAAGTTGCTTTATGAGAGAGAGAGAGAGAGTTTATGTGAGAATGCAAACACTTGAAAACCAAAGACTAGTGTCATATTTCTCTTTAGGCAATGGAGTCGAGCAACAGCATAAATTAGATAGCCAAGAAGGTGGAATTTGGAACCCTAGGACTATGGCCTTATAGACCTAGAATCAAATTCAAGTGAGAGTCCCTAGAGTTTATGGCCTTATAAACCCTAGGAGACGTATCCTTCTTCTAGGATGTCTAATTGAGGACTAAAGTGAACTAGGTCAAGGTCTAAAGTTTATGGCCTTGTAAACCATAGACTTTTGAACTAGCCAAGACTAAACCTTAGGGGGATAAGGAATTTTAATCCCTAGAACTAAGCCTTAAATGCTTCAACAAACAAGATGAAAGAAATGGGAAGGGGGATATAGACTTATAAGTTATAATCCCTCCTAGGGTTTCAAGCAAGAACAAGGCAACATGCAACAAATTAACCATATAGCATTCACCACAATATACCATGAAAATACTTAAACTTGACAAAGAAACTTACTTTAACCAAGTCGAAGTGCATGAGGAAACCCTAACTCAAGATCATCCATCAAAATAAGACCAAGCATCCACAAATTCTCCTCCAAAAGGTGCACACAAGACTAGTAGAGCAAAAAAGAGAAGCAAGAGAGAAAGCAGTAGTGATCTCACAAGTGTGAGAGTTGTGTTTAATCCAATGTTGTATATCTCATCTCAGGGAAAGTATAGGCGAGCGTCTAGAATGTAACTTATCGGTGACATCGGCAGAAAATATCGAAATATCTCGGAAAATGTCGTGGGACAGGGGTCTAACTCCGAATATCTCAGAATATTTCGGATATATCGAAAGGGGTTTAACTCGGAATTTATAGGAATATCAACGATATATCAAAGAGATATACAACATTGGTTTAATCCAAACGAGTGCTAGCCTCATTTATATAAGGTAACCCTAGCACATATGTCCACATAATGTGCTAAAACAACAATGATCCATGATACAAGTGGGGCCAACCCCTCAAATAGCCTCTGACAATGAAAAACCATGCTAATACACCAATACAATGCCCTCCTAGGTCGCATGTGGTAACGTCATGCTCCAAAATGGCATATGAAGCCTCCAAAGGCCACGTCTCATCATCCAAGAGGTGCAAGCAAGGTGGTGGGTGTATCTCCCAATCAACGGTCATGTCACATCATCTAAGTCATCAAATGGTGCCCCAATGGAAAGCAAACCCATCATCATCAAGCAAACCCTAGCGCATGATGTCATCATCAAGGAGCTCAATGTCCAAGGTGGGAATGCTAGCGTCCAAGGCGAAATGATCAAGCATCACCTCTCTGAGTGGGGTGCAAGAATAACCAATGGCAATGTCCTCCATCAGATACTAAACAAGGTGTTGAGTGCATTGTCCAATGTGTGGACTTTCTACCCATCTGCCTGCCATCATGACCATATATGTCAAAGGAGAGATCAGCTATCCATCGTCTAAGGTCTAAGAGGTGTGAGAGGATGTATCTGAAGGGGGTCAATCATCAGGTGATACAATGCTCTGCATCACACATGTTGTATTCTATACAAAGTGCACAACGTCTTAGGTGAAAGCACAAAGACGCCCTCCAAAGACAATGTCAAGTGCACTCAAGTCAATCAAAACCATGGAATCAAGTAAAACCAACAATCACAAGCTACAGTAGTCCTAAGAAGCATATAAAGTAGGCCATCAAATAATACAAAATCCAAATGAACAACTCCCATTGGGTATCCCCTTCACACAAGCCCAAGACTTTATGCATTTTGGCAAGTTTAGGTATGGGAAGACCATCAAAGTAACCTATTAGGTGTGTCAGTACATAAGTAGAGAGATATCTCCCAGGAGAATCCATCGGAGATATGTAATGAATGTGAGGTGATCATGGGGTTTACTTTTGGGCATGGGGTCATTAACATGCAAGACAATGTATGGATTCACCTCTATGAGTGCCCTTGTAGAGGGTGCGCTTGGCAATTGAGTTACCCTTTCCTCGACGCTTTTTGTATTCTGAACCCCTTCTTTTGCCTTTTTCTTTATTTCTTATTTGATTTGTGAGTCCCCTTTAAAAGGTTTCAAGCATAGCACTTCCTTTCATTCTAGTTGAAATATATTCAAATCCTTTTTGATGGATGAATGAATTTATTTGCATTAGGACTAGGGGCGATCAACATTAATGACGGGGTAAAGCTCAATTATCGACTATGGCTTTTAATTGTCCTCATTATCCCATTTCTTTCCCTTTTATCAGTCGGTTGCAATCTACCTCTAGGCCTTTAGCCCCTTCTTCTCATAAGAGAATGACGTACATGCCTTTTTGGTGTGCATGTTGTTAAATTTTGAGCTTGATTTCTTATGCGGATTATTTCTTTAATTTCTTCAACACTTTGATTCCAACTTAATACATTTCAACCATATAGAATCAAAGTTGAATAGCAATAATCATGTAGATAGTAGATACGTAAGCATGCACATCAACAACACATATACCCTGGGGAAACCCTGTACAGGGAGAAAAACCCCAACAAACGATATTCCTTTATTGCATTAATAATGTAAGATCACTTACAAATATCCACCATGAATACTCTGTTCTTAAAGAGCTTGCCAAGTTGACTCTGACCTGACAGAGAACCAAGAGACCTTGTTGATATAGATGTATCTGAGTTGGCTTCAAAGACTGAGATATGCTGCCTCTTATGAATTGATATATCAACTCTGATATAGCTTGTTGATGCTACCTTTATTTGACTGATACGTGCCTCTAATTAGCATTGGTACAGTTGCCTTTATAGGACTGATATGTGCCTCTGTTTATTGACTGATATGTTGTCCTGTTTAGCACTGATATGTTGTCCTGTATAGGACTGATATGCTGTCTTGTTTAGCACTAATATGTTGTCCTGTATAGGATTGATATGCGCCTTTGTTTATTGACTGATATGTTGTCTTGTATAGGACTGACATGCACCTCTGTTTAGCACTTGAATGTTGCCTTTATAGCTTCACCCTTACCCTGCATAACTTGTGTAGAAGAGAGGGGGTCAACCTCTGCTTATAAAGGAATGAATAGGAGAAGAGGAGAGGGCTCGAATTAGAGGGATGAAGGCATGCTTGCCATAACTCAGCTTCACACTTCAGTTCGAAAATAGAACTAGACTTGAGACTCCAGTTACAACTCACCCTTGACTTGGCATGCATGCGTACTAACTTAGCGTGCACATGTCATGCATGCATGCAATGCATGTCATGCGTGCAACATGCAACTAGACATGCATGCAACATGCGACAACTTGACAACTTTGACTTTGACCTAGACATGCAACTTTGACTTCTACAGCTCGACTCTTTACAAGGCAATTCGAATTTCTCTTCATGGTGGATAATGTTACACATGCCAACGCACTAGATCAATACATTTATATCATTTGCAATATTAGGAATATCGTTTGTTTCTAGCTCAGAGGAATTTTATATTCAACCTAACTTTTGCTAGATGCCTTGACTTTTGCTCATGGTTCACAAGGCTTGACTAGGCTCACAGAGGTTGTATGTTCCCCCTAACTTTTGCACTAGTTTGTCTATGCTCACAGAGGTTGTACATTCCCCCTGACTTTTGCACTAGACTGTCTATGCTCACTGAGGTTGTATGTTCCCCCTGACTTTTGCATTAGACTTACATAGCATCTCGTTCGTCCTGACTTTTGGTTTGACTCACAGAGGTTGTACATTCCCCCTGGCTTTTGTTAATACCTCACAAGACTAGTTGATTCTCCAAATCTCCTTGGCTAGCCTCAGGGTGGCCCATATGGCCTCTCATTAGAGAATGACTGTCAATGCTGCCAGATTTAACACTCCCTCTCAGCGAGGGAGTCATTCTCAGCCACACCAAGCTTTCCTCTCATCTGCACAAACTATCTCAAGGTCGGAGGCTTGGTCACGATATCAGCTACCTTCTCGCTCATGTCTATGTACTGTAACTTTACAGTTTTTCTCTGGACCAAGTCTCGGATATAGCGGTACTTCATGTCAATATGTTTTGACCTGTCATGAAATACCGGGTTCTCTGTCAGTTTTATGCAACTTTGATTGTCACATTGAACCACCGTCGTCTCGAGCTTGTCACCAAACAACCTAGAAACCAATTTTCTAAGCCATACTGCTTCCTTGCTAGCATCACTTGCTGCAATGTACTCAACCTCTGTTGTACTTTGTGCAATGGATCCATGTTTCCGACTTGACCAAGAGATCATAGCGGATCCTAAACCGAAGCAGTATCCTGAAGTACTCTTCTAATCCACCGGGCTTCCTGCCCAGTCAGCATCTCTGCATACCCATGCAGAAATAGACCACCACCGGATGTATATTTCAGACCATAAGTAATGGTCCCTCTGAGATATCTCAAGATGTGCTTTGTTGCCACCCAGTGTCTCTGTCTCGATTCAGTCATGAACTGACTCATTGCAATCACTGCATAGCATATATCTGGCCTGGTGTCTATCATGTACATCAATGATCCAATCAATTGCCTATACATGGTGGGATCCACCAAATCTGAACCTGTATCAGATTCATGCAGCTTCCTCAAGTTGGTAACCATCGGAGTAGACATGGATTTGCAATCCATCATACCAAACCTCTTTAATACATCCAATGTGTATTTTCCTTGTGCCAGAAATATCTCGCCATGTCTTTGCCACACTTCCAATCCTAGGAAGTAATGCATCAAGCCTAAGTCTTGCATCTCGAATTATGAGATTAGCTCCCTCTTACACCAGGCTATTGGCCCTTCATCTCTTGTTAGAAAGAGATCATCAACATACATGATTAGTATAACAGGTTGGTTACCTCTTACCTTGAAGTACAGATTTGCATCAGCATCACTTTTCTGAAAGCCTAGGCTTTTAAGAAAGCCATCAATCCCGTCATACCAAACTCTGGGAGCCTACTTAAGACCATACAAGGCCTTCCTTAGCTTGCGTACATGAGTGCCTTTGTTATGCAGTACAAAACCATCTGGTTGTTCCACAAAGACCTCATGTTCAATCTTTCCATTCAAAAATGTTGTTTTTACATCCATCTGATGTAGCTTCCAACCAAGAACTGAAGCTAATGCAATAATAGTTTGAATGGAGGTTTACCTAGCTACAGGGGCAAAAGTCTCTTCGGTCAATTCCTTCTTTCTGAGTTAAGCCTCTGGCTACAAATCTTGCTTTGAACTTTTCCACACTCCCATCAACTACATGTTTGATCTTTTAGATCCATTTGGAAGAGACCACTGATTTGTCCTTTGGCCTCAACACAATGTCCCAGACATTGTTCTTTAGAATTGACATGTATTCCTCAAGCATGGCATCCTTCCATGCTTGTAATTTATCTGCTTCTTCAAATGAAGAAGGTTCGGCATCACTGATGTTGTTCATCAGTGCAACATAACCTCCAAACCTATGAGGCCTCTTACTTTCCCTGAAAGTTCCTTTGGGAGCAGTTATCTTTTCTGCTTCCTGCACTGTTTGTTTAAGCCACCCTGGCTTCCCTTTGGCTCGAGGTTCTTCAAGACTTCTTTCTAACTCTTTAACAGGTTCTAGGGGCTCATTACTTGGCCCTTCATGAGGCTCCTCCCTTTGATCATCTGACTCTTCATTTTCAGAAGAGAGTGAAGTTCATTGAACTGCTTCGGATTCTTGCTGAAGCTCTCTGGATTTATTGAATGCGGCTTCCTCATGGAAAGTCACATCTTTGATTACCTCTATTTGTCTCTGACCTGATATATATATCTTGTAAGCCTTGGAGTTCTCATTGTACCCCACAAAAACCCCTTTCTTGCCTGAGGGTTCCATCTTTGTCCTCTTTTCCTTAGGGACTTGAATATCCACTAGACACCCAAATATCCTTAGATGCCCTACTTCAAGTTTGATCCCTGAGAAGACCTCTTCAGGAGTCTTGTCCTTCAAGATAGCATGTGGACACATGTTCTGAATATAAACGGCAGTGGAGGTAGCTTCTTCCCATAAACAATTTGGCATATCCTGGCCAAAAATCATTACTTTCGTTGCCTCACAAATTATCCTGTTTTTCCTTTCAACAACTCCATTTTGTTGAGGGTTATATGGCACGGTCAACTAACTCTTGATTCTTGCTAACTTGCAGAAATCCTCAAACTAGAGAGATTCAAACTCTCCTCCATTGTCTGTTCTAAGGGTTTTGATGTGTTTCCCTGTCTCCTTTTCAATAAAGGCTTTATACTCTTTGAATTTATCAAATCTGTCACTTTTAGCTTTAAGGAAATATATCCAACATTTTCTTGAGTAATCATCAATAAAAATGGCATAACACAAACAACCACTGAGTGAAGGAGATGACATGGGACCACATACATCAGAATGAACCAGATCTAAGATGCCCTGAGCTCTGTTGTCACTACCAGGAAATGTTTTCTTTATATTTTTAACTAGCATGCATCCTTTGCAAATTTCATTTTTACTAAGAGAAATAGAGGGCATGCCACATACCATGTTCTGTAGATCTGGAAGTGCTTTGTAATGAAGATGTCCAAGTCTTCTGTGCCACAATGCGCTGAAGCTAGTTGCGTCATGAGCCAATGCCAGAACTGATTGTCCTGTCACGACATACAGTCCTCCTCTGCGAGTCTTGATGGGTTCTGCTGTACTCAAGTGGCTACCTTTAACCCACAGTATGTTAATGTTTATGCCATTATTATAGTTCTTTGCATTTCAATAGATAAGAGTAACATAAGAACAAAATCACTGAGAAATACACATTCACAAGAGACATAGCATTTATCCTGGGAAACCCTATAGGGAAAGAAAACCCAGCAAAAACTTCCTTATCATAAATTGCCAATACAATGTCAAGAGATAACTCAAACCAATACAGATAGTCCTCTCCAAAAGATGCGCCACTCTTCTCCCTCTCTCTTTTGTCGATAACAGATCAAAACTTGTCTCTCAAACTGAGTAAGTGAGTTGTGATCAAATGAGGCGCTAGCCTCCTGTATTTATACAAGTTCTGGCATGTGTGAAGTGTCTCTTCACTGGCAGGGTCGACTTCTTAATCTGGGTGGGTAAACCCACCTTTATTATATTTTTGGGTCTTCTTATTAACTGATGGGGTCGACTTCATATTCTGCCTATTATAATTGTTTGTTGACCAATCCGCAAAAGGGGATTTGGTCCTAATACAATTACCGACATGATTAATCCACAATGAGGATTAATCCTATAAATAAAATAACAATAATAATAAGAATGCTCTTCGTAGTTACATTATTTCAACACAGTAGTGCCTTCCTGTCTTTGAAGATCACCCAATATCCCTTGTCCTCAAGGGTTGCAACTGATAGAAGATTCTTCTTGAGCCCTAGAACATATAATACTTCATCAACATGAAGTGTAGCCCCAGATTCAAATCTGAAGGAGATAGAGCCTACTCCCTCTATCTTGTAACATTCATCCCCAAGCTCAACCTGCTCTGCAAAAGATTTTGTCTTGAAATCTGATAGGATCTCCTTGTACCCTGTCATGTGCTTTGATACTAACCAAGTTTTCGACCTCGTGAAAACTAACCAAGTTTTCGGCCATGTGCTTTGTACCCTGTCTTGAAATCTGATACTAACCAAGTTTTCGGCCTTGTGAAAACTAAACTGGATAAGGCAGAAACCAAGTAATATTCTTTTCTATTTTCTCTCACATTAGGAGGACTTTTCTATTTTCTTTTAGATTCATCATCCTCAGCAGTTGAGGCATGATGTTTCCCTTTCCTTGGATATTTCTTCCTATACCAACAGTGTTTAGCAAAATTACCCAACTTATTGCAACTAAAGCATTTAATCTTAGATGTATCAATACTATTTCCTTTGAACATACCTTTGGTGTTTGACTTCCTCTGAGAGCCTTTTTGGAAAGTGACTTTCTTATTTCCCTTGAATCTTTGATGCTAATGTTGAATGGTCTTCTTTGGTTGGCTCGCTCCTGGTAGCAGTGTGACTCTCCTCCTGGAGACAATCATGCCATAACCTCTCAAACGTGGGCTAAATCTCTCTCCCACTTACACTGGATAAGGTCTCCCATGAAGAAGGAAGACCATCAAATATGGCATGCACTAAATCGTCATCATCTACTGTGACCCCTGTGACCAAAAGCTGATCTCTGATCTAGGCTATCCTGGAACAGAAAAATGCTATTGATTCACCTTTCTCCATCCTCAAATACTTAAGCTTGTGCTTAAGTGTCCTCTTCTGACTTGGAGCCTGTTTCTCATACAGATTCACCAAGGTATCCATACAGTCCTTGGCAGTGATTAACAAAGTCATCTCTGGCATTATACTTTCTTTGACTGAGTCAAAGATGATTCTCTTAGCCTTTGCTTGAGTCTTCATGAAAGTCGTTCTTCCTGCATTAGTGGTGGGTTCCTCCACCACTGTGGTCACATATTGCTCAAGATCATGTTCCTGCAAAATATTTGTTATTCGAAGCTTCCACACATTGAAGTTGGCAGCTCCTTCGAGCCTATCCTCAGCCATGACTGAAATGGAGGATGCCATGGACCTCACACTGAAAACTTAATCAAGATCGCTTGGATCTGTGTGTACCTGTTGCTGCACTTCAACAAGCTTATCACACCCTAAGCTCTGATACCATGTTAAATTTTGAGCTTGATTTCTTATGCGGATTATTTCTTTAAATTCTTCAACACTTTGATTCTAGCTTAATACATTTCAACCATATAGAATCAAAACTTAATAGTAATAATCATGTAGATACGTAAGCATGCACATCAACAACACATATACCCTGGGGAAATCCTATACAGGGAGAAAAACCCCAACAAACAATATTTCTTTATTGCATTAATAATGTAAGATCACTTACAAATATCCACCATGAATACTCTGTTGTTAAAGAGCTTGCCAAGTTTACTCTGACCTGACAGAGAACTAAGAGACCTTGTTGATATAGATGTATCCGAGTTGCCTTCAAAGACTGAGATACGCTGCCTCTTATGAACTGATATATCAGCTCTGATATGGGTTGTTGATGCTGCCTTTATTTGACTTATACATGCCTCTAATTAGCACTGGTACAAATGTCTTTATAGGACTGATGTGCGCCTCTGTTTATTGACTGATATGTTGTCCTGTTTAGCACCGATATGTTGTCCTATATAGGACTGATATGTTGTCCTGTTTAGCACCGATATGTTGTCATGTATAGGACTGATATGTTGTCTTGTTTAGCACTGATATGTTGTCTTGTATAGGACTGATATGCGCCTTTTTTTATTGATTGATATGTTGTCCTGTATAGGACTGATATGCGCCTATGTTTAGCACTTGAATGCTACCTCTATAGCTTCACTCTTACCCTGCATAACTTGTGTAGAAGAGAGGGGGTCGACCTCTGCTTATAAAGGAATGAATAGGAGAAGAGGAGAGGGATCGAATTAGAGGGATGAAGGCATGCTTGACATAACTCTGCTTCACACTTTAGTTCGAAAATAGAACTAGACTTGAGACTCCAGTTACAACTCACCCTTGACTTGGCATGCATGCATACTAACTTAGCATGCACATGTCATGCATGCATGCAATGCATGTCATGCGTGCAACATGCAACTAGACATGCATGCAATGCATGTCATGCATGCAACATGCAACTAGACATGCATGCAACATGCGAGAACTTGACAACTTTGACTTTGACCTAGACATGTAACTTTGACTTCTACAATTCGACTCTTTACAAGGCAATTCGAATTTCTCTTCATGGTGAATAATTTTACACGTGCCAACGCACTAGATCAATACATTTATATCATTTGCAATATTAGGAATATCGTTTGTTTCTAACTCAGGAATTTTATATTCAACCTAACTTTTGCTAGATGCCTTGACTTTTGCTCATGGCTCACAAGGCTTGATTAGGCTCACAGAGGTTGTACGTTCCCCCTGACTTTTGCACTAGTCTATCTATGCTCACAGAGGTTGTACGTTCTCCCTGACTTTTGCACTAAATTGTCTATGCTCACAGAGGTTGTACGTTCCCCCTGACTTTTGCATTAG
>SNQJ01S0148239.1:0-14800 GCA_010110895.2 Picea sitchensis | reverse complement strand
TGCATTTGTTTTATTTTATTGCTCTGTGGTTTTGTTTTTTCTAACATGTTGTCTTCGTCAACGCACAATTCGAAAAAATTTAGTACATTGGAAGGATACACAACTGAAGGATGCCACATGGAAGGTAGTTGTCATTTTACAGTAGTTTCCACATCTCAAGCCTAGAGGACAAGGCTAGTTTTTAAGGGAGAGGTCATGTTAGGGTCCTAACCTCCCTAACCCCTCAAGTGTTTATGATTACATCTTCGTGAGACATCCTTCAGGACACGTTCTCCTTTGAGACTGAGTTGAGTTGACCTGTGAGAGAGCCCATGTGTTGGGTGTGCCCATGAGATGGGTGTTTCATTCCTCTCTGGACTGAGATGAGACGATGTGTGCCCCTGTGTGGGGTGAGGATTCCCATGAGATGGGTGTGTTGTTCCTCTATTCATTGAGATGAGATGATGTGTACCCCTGTGTGGGGTGAAGGTGACCATGTGATGGGTGTGTGTTAGAATATGGACTAAGTTTTTATGACATGTGATCTCCAGCCTTGTGGACTCACTTGAGTTAGGCTTGAGATGGTACTCTAGATGATTGTCCTGTGGACTCAATGAGATAGAGATCTATTGAATAGGACATCCCCGTGGTTGAGCACAGGTGGATGTTTCCCTAGTGGTTGAGCACTAGTGTACATGCGGATCCCTTGCTATATTGTCTGAGAGTAATATTTACCTGTAGCCCTAATTGTGATGTAAAGGGTACAGGTCGGCTCCACCATATGTGAAATATAATTAATGTTTATTGTAATAATTAATTATTTTATGAGTTATGCCTGCAGGGGTGTAGACCGATTGGCAAGTCCGTGTAAATGGCAGGAACTATGTAAAAAGGAGGTCTCAAGTTCGATTCTCACCCCGCTTTACCCGGAGGGCGTGCTTGCGGGATGTGCATTTCTCCCCAGGGGTTATAAGGCAACCGGCAGGATTCGACCCCGTGTCACGCAAGTACGATACTGTCGTTGTTACCGATTCCCCTGAGAAAAAAAAAATAAAAAATTATATTATGAGTTATTGAGGTCGGCCCTCTTGTGTCAATAAAAACTACTTTTGGTCTGTCCACATTAGTATAAATAAAGGTGATTTCCCCATTGAGGAAACACACAAAGTCACTTGTCATTTGGAAATGTTAGCAAGTACATTTCTAGGGATGAAGTGCGCACCTCTCTTGGGTGCAAGTTTCAAGGTAGTAGAGCACCCTCTTTTGTACATTAGGGTTTCATGGCTAGAGGATCTTCTCTTGAAAATATAGAAACACATTGTTGGGTTATTCTCCCTTGTTGAGAAGGGTTTTCCTAGGATATTTCTTGTGTTCATGTGCATGGTTATTCTTCTTGTGATATTGGTTATTGCAGCACTTGTACATTGTGTAGTTGCATTTGTTTATGGTTCAAGCAAATGCTAAAATGAAATAAACCTCATTTTTTAGCCTAGAATAGTGAAAATTCAACATGTTATCATAGCATAGCTCTTGAAGAATCCATTGCACAAGTATTAAATCCATTTGTCCTCCCTTCTGCAAAATCGTATGACCATCCTAGGGTTTCCAGAAATTCATGCATCCCTCTCCTTTTTGGGTGTTCTAACACTTCATACTTAGATGTTGGGGATAAAATTAGCATAGGAGTGTACGACCTCCCTTAGTGCACCTCCAACAACTCTCAGATTTCAATTATGAGAATTTTGGATTTTTGGCCGTAGGGTTTCTAGGGTTTTGCAGATTTAGGGTTTCTGCAGCTCATTGAAGGAAAAAAAAATTTCATCTCACCAATGTTCTTCTGACTTTCAAGGATTATTGTTGGAATTCATAAGCCCAACAAAACCTAATATTTTTAGCCTAGCCTAGTCGTTAGGTTTCCTAGCCCAGTTGGTAAGGGTTTGTGAAGAATCTGAAAATATGATGAACAAAACCTCGGTGGAAGATAGGCTTGATGGATCAAGCTACTTCAGTTCCTGGAATTCAAGACTTCAGATCACTCTTGAAAAAGAATATCTATTGTGGGTGATACAAAAATCCTTACCAGAGAGATCTACTGATGAAGAGAAGGAAGAAAGGAAGGAAGATGACATCAAGGAAAGGAAGATAATCATCTACTCAGTAAGATATCATCTCCTTCCTCGTATTTCCAAAAGCTTATGAAATGTACGAAGCATTGAAGAATATGTTTGAGAGTAACAACACCCTCAGAGCTCTTACATTGAAGGGCCAGCTTCAAAATATCAATATGACAAAAGGTGGCATCATTGTTATCTTCTTCATGAAGATGTCAAAGATTAGAGATCAACTAGGTGCCATTGGAGAAATCATATCAGATAGAGAACTTGTTTTGACCACTCTCAATAATATTCCAAAACATTGGGAACCATTTCTTCAAAGTATCAGTGGTAGAGAAAAACTACCTACTTTTGATAATCTATGGACAGAATGTACCCAAGAATAAATCGGACTTATAGCTAGAGGAGTGGAAGACTCCCCTCATGATGAAAATCATGCTATTTCACTTCATACAAATAAAGGAGGAAGAAATAAAAGAAATTTCAGGAAAACATTCAAAGACGAGAAGAATTCATCTGCTTCAGGTTATGATCAGAGAAAATACATGTCAAAGATCCAGTGCTTCAGATGTGACAAGTATGGACACATTGCGAGAAATTCTCCTACTAGGAAGAGAGGAAGAAAATATGCTTCCACTGCTGACATAGATCTAGACCCACCTCAGAAAGATGAAGACATGAGAGATGATTATTTCTTCCTCTAACCTTTCTCAAGAAGACCAACTACAAGATTGAGCATGACTGTAGACTAGGGTAAGTTTTTGTACTACATTCCTTATTTGATTTAATCATTACTATATAATTTCTTGAATTTTGATAATGAATGGTATTATCCCTAGTGTGGGAGCCCTCATGACTTGGACCATTATCCTTGGTACGGGAGTCCAATTTTTCTTGGTTGGTTATTATCCCATTAGAGGAGCCCATTTTGATTGTTATCCCTATGGGAGGTCATCTTGGTTATTATCCTAGTACGAGAGGCCATCAAAGTACTGTAGAGTTAGTAGAGGACCTGAGAAGACATGAGATGTCTCCATGTTAGAAACACAGAAAAATGAATATGTCTATCCTTCAGACTTCAGAGGGAGTCAAACTAATTGAGAAAAAGGAAGAGACAATACCTTCTCCCCTTTAGTAGTTCAGAGGGATACATCCATTGTTCCAGTTGATCCAGTTGCTTAAGTTGATGTCCCCAGAGACATTGCAGTAGGCCATAAAAGGCCTGCCTGGGCTTGACAAACTCTGCAAGACGCATAGCGACATCCAGCTCCTCGAGGCTCATTCCGAGAAAGCAAGAAACCAAAGAGATTTTCAAGCTATGTTTTAGCCATGAACCACATCATTGATACTGAGACTTCTTGTCATGAAGAAGCAGCAGGTCAACAGGTATGGAAAGATTCCATGACATTAGAGTATTAGTCCATCATGAAGAAAGATGTGTGGGATATTGTTCTGAGACCAGAAGGGAAGTTTGTAGTAACTTCCAAGTGGATCTATAAGATCAAGTATGCAGTCGATGGAAGTGTCAAGAAGTACAAAGTGATATTTGTAGACAGAGAATTTTCAGAGGTAGAGGAAATTGATTGTGAGGAGACATTTTCTTTTCTAGCCTGGTACACTTCCATCCATACTATCATTACACCAGCTACATCTATGGGTTGGAAACTACACCAGATGGATGTAAATACATCCTTTATCAATGGTGACATTGAGGAAGGAGTTTACATCAAGCAGCCAAAGGGATTCATGATTTATAAGTCAGTCGAGACAAACTTACTAGATAGCAGTGAAACATGTATTGAGATATCTACGAGGCACAGTTGCATATGGCCTGAGATATGCCTCCAGTGTAGACATGAGTTTGCAAGGATATGCTGATGCAGATTGGGTAGGGAGTGTAGTGGACTAGAAGAGAACATTTGGTTGTTGTTTTAACTTAGGGTCTGCCATGGTTTTCTGGTGCAATAGGAAACAGAGCTCTATGGCCTTGAGTACCATAGAAGCAGAGTATATAGCATTGAGTGTGGAAGTCCACGACATAGTGTGTATTTGCAAGCTCCTAACATATTTATATGATCATGAGATGGATCCTACCATTATTCATTGTGATAACCGGAGCTATGTGAAGCTCTCTGAGAACCCTGTGTTTCACAATAAATCGAAACACATTGAGATAAAATATAATTATATCAAATACATGGTGTAGAGGAAAGCAATACACATGTAGTACCTTCCTAGACATGAGCAGATTGAAAATATCTTCACCAAACTGCTTTCCAAGATGAAGTTCGAGTACTTTTGTGATAGACTTTGCCTCGTCGAGAATGCCTCCCTAGATGAGAGGGAGTGTTGATGATTACAACTTCGTGAGACATCCTCCAGAACACCTTCTCCTCTGAGAATGATTTGAGCCGACCTGTTAGAGAGCCCATGTGTTGGGTGTGCCCATGAGATGGGTGTGTCGTTCCTCTCTAGACTGAGATGAGATGATTTGTGCCCTTGCGCGGGGTGAGGATTCCCATGAGATGGGTGTGTCATTCCTCTCTGGATTGAGATGAGACAATGTGTACCCCTATGTGGGGTGAAGGTGTCCATGTGATAGGTGTGCATTAGGATTTGGAATGATTTGTTATGATGTGTGGTCTCATGCCTTGTGGACTCAGTTGAGTCAGGCTTGAGATGGTACTCCAGATGATTCTCTTGTGGACTCAGTGAGATAGAGATCTGTTGAGTAGGACATCCCTGTGGCTGAGCACAGGTGGATGTGTGCCTAGTGGTTGAGCACTAGTGGACATGTTGATCCCTTGCTATATTGTCTGAGAGTAAGATTTACCTGTAACCCTAATTGTGATGTAAAGGGTACATGTCAACTCCACCATATGTGAAATATAATTAATGTTTATTGTAATAATTAATTATTTTCTAAGTTATTGAGGTTGGCGCTATTATGCCAATAGACACCACTTTTGGTTTGTCCATTCTAGTATAAATAAAGTTGATTTCCCCATTGAGTAAACACACAAAGTCACTTTTCATTTGGAAATTTCAGCAAGTACATTTCTAGGGCTGAAGTGTGCACCTCTCTTGGGCGCAAGTTTCAAGGTAGTAGAGCACCCTCTTGTGTGCATTAGGGTTTCATGGTTGGAGGATATTCTCTTGAGAATATAGCAAAGGATTGTTGGGTTTTTCTCCCTTGTTGAGAAGGGTTTTCCCAAGATATTTCTTATGTTCTTGTACATGGTTATTCTTCTTGTGATCTTGGTTATTGTAGCACTTGTACATTGTGTAGATGCATTTGTTTATGGTTCAAGTAAATGATAAAATGAAATAAACCTCATTTGGATCTATGTTTTCATTATGCTTATTGTTTCATCTCTTTCTGTTAATTATTTTGGTAATAATTTTTCTACTTCTATGCATATTTCCTTCCAGTACCTTACATAAATTAATAGTAATGTATAATGAATTAAATAATTGAATAATATCCATTAATTTAAGATAAACAAAGATAAATCAAAATATAACACTTAGTTTGGATATGTTAGTGTGAATGATGTGAATCAATTTTAGACATTATTGAGACCAAGAATGGGAGCTTAAGGTGATCAAGACATTATTTAATTAGCAAGGGATAAATTTGGAATCATTTTATCTCGATGAGTTGGTTATTTCCAAGTGTAAGGGGATGTGAAGCAGTACTTAATTTCTTGAGAAAAGTTATATTTACTCCTTAAGGTCTCCTCCTTAACCAATAATCAAGCACTACGATCTAAAAATTCCCTCTTTGGTGTAGCCATTCCCTTAGGATGACACTAGTGTTGGCACGGGGGCAGACCCAGGGTTCAACGCTACAACAGTACACCAACAAAACCCTAACTACCGTCTCTTTCGGAAACACCTGCAAAGAAGATGAAGTCTCACCCGAGGTAGAGGCAAGGGAGGTTGCAGGACTCAGATGTCTACAACCTTAGCTGGGACACAGATATGTGATTGTAACACCTTAACAGAGCACTTAGTTATTATAGTTCATTAATATTCAGCCTTAGTTCACAGCGCAGCTAAACCCTGACAACAGATCAGCGCAACATTCACACAGATCCAATAGATTCAAGCACTAAGCATACCAATAGAGATCAGGTCTAGCATTCATTCACATTATTCAACAATAATCTATCATATCAGATTCATCTATCATCTAACATCACACTAAGCATTGAATCACATAAACAAAAGAACATCCAAAAATCACAAAGCATTCACAACACATGATATACGTGGTTCACCCCCACCCTGGGGCTACGTCCACCAAATCTTCATCCTATTTATTATCTTCAATCAATCTTCTTACATGCACAAAGCCTCAAAAAAAACTCTGCAGAGGACAGGGGATCTGTGCACCTTGCTAGATCCTTCTTCCTTTAGTTATAGCACAAAGCCTTCCACAGTATCTTACAATCACTTGCACTTAGCTCTGCAAGTCTCACATAGTATGCACAAAGTAATTACCACTTAGCACTTAGCACTTAGCACACTTGCAACTGACTAGTCACTACTAGTCACTATTCACTACTTCTTACATCGCCTATACTTCTATTTATGCATTACAAAATAGGCCTAAGCATGGGTAAACCCATGGGCCGACATCCCCATACCCATTACATAAGACAAAAACCCAAAAGGCCCTAAACAAGGGTCGATGTCCCGTGATCTCCGCTTCATCTTGCACTCTGCCTTTGACAGCTTATCGAAGTCCCAAAAATAGGTCAAACATGACCAAGGATCCTCAAAACTTGGTCAAGGGCCAATGGGCCCCCAACACTCACCTGTGACTCGTCTCGAGTCACTCTAATCTGGGTAATTCTGCCTCAAAATCCTTGAGCTTAGCTCGATATTCTTCGACTTGTTGTTGTGCCATGGCCTCCTACTCAATGAACTCTTAGATAATAGCTTTGTTGATAGGTCCCTCTAAGTGTTGTTCAGTTGTAGTGACGACTTGCTCCAGTTCTGCTCCTAGGCCTTCGATCTTTGAGAATACTTGGCAAGCCTCATCATGTATAGGTTGGAGCCTTTGAGTCACTTCCATGACTCTACTCTGAATGGTGTGGACCTACTGTTGAGATGTGTGCTTCTCTTGGGATCGCTTCATCCTTTCAACAGCTGATAGGGGCTTTAATTGCGCTTGTATTGTTTATGCTTGCTTCTTCACCTCCTGGAGCTATGACTCCAGTGCCTTCAGTTCTGGATTCTCAGTGAGTCGCTCATAAGTCTGGGAACTGTGATCACTTAGTTGATTACATTCCATGGAAAATGCTTTTATTCTCTCAAATGTGCTTTGAGCAATTGCATCTCTTTGATCCCTCACATCCTGCGGGGTGTCGGGCACTGTGCGGAGCTCTAAGTCTGTTATTGTTTGTTGTAGTTGTTGGATAGATTCTGTGAGCTACTATAATTGATGCTCGACTCGGTCTTCTGCCTTTGGCTCTAAGCCTGTCACAGAGCGAAGTGCTTTGTTGACTGCTTCTTTCACTTCGAGTTGTTCTGCGAGCAACTGTTCTTTTTCTTGTTGAATCTGTGCTTTCTCCTCTTCAAACTTTGTCTAGAGAGAAACCTTCCCCTACTCCGCAACTCGATGTTGTTCTACGACTAATTCTTGCACTTTCTTCAAGGCTTGGGTGGCTTGTTCTATATCTTCCTGTGCACGACGAAGGCGAGCTTCGATCGCATCAACTAGTCAGCGAAGTTAGGTTGGCTCATCTCCCAACTCTGGTTCTTCTGACGACAAGGGCGCAGTGGACACTGTGCGACTAGACTGATGGGCCTAATGTACCCCTTGGAGCTCAACCTCTATTATGTCATACATCTCCTCCTGCTTGGCTTCATGTTTCTGCAAGATTTCTTGCGAGGCGTTGTTTACAGTTGTGATGATGAATTCAAATTCATCGTCAGTGAGCACAGTCTGCATCTTGGTCAAGGTAGCTCTAGATTTCTTTCAGGAAGAGGGTTTCGGGGAAGAAACATTTCTATTCTTCAAGGGATCAGCCTCATCTCTAGGTGGTGTTACTTTGCCTTGCTTCTGCTCATCTTCTTTTCCATTTATCTCTTCTATTTCATTATCACCCCCTCATCCAAGTGATACTGAAGAATTTTTTTCTTATGCGTTGCTTAAGTCTTGGAATTCTGCGGTCTTCTTCCTTCTGTTGGTTTCGGGTGTGTCATATTCTTTATGAGTGGCCTCTGAGATGTCAAGTTCAGGGTCAGACATCTTTGTAGGATTAGCGGGGATAAGGAGGTCTGGTGACCAATCCTTAGTTATCTCCTCAAGGTCCTCTTCTGTGAGCTTATAGTACGACAGAATCTCCTCCTTATGCTCGTCTGCTCATGCAGTGATATATATGAAGTGTCGATCTGCGCGGAACTTCATGAGGGGTCAGAACCATTGTAGGTTGTTTGGCATCATGTGAGGTTCAACTTCGATATCCCTCTTCAGTTGGAGATAATATGTGTGAAAGACTGTGTTTGACTACCACTGTTTTCCCATATTACTCGAGTACCAGAGTGTAGTGAACTTCACAGCAAGCGTCTCGAACGACTCAATGTCTGGGAAGGTCGTACCTTCCGGTATCTCCCAAGCAATAAATGCGATGAGGATCAGGAGCCATCTAAAGTGGAACTCATAGCCCTGATCATGTTCTATGCGGCAGTTTAATTCCAGTTGATTAACTAGGTACTTCACCTAGTTCATCTGTAGGCCTTCCACGCATTTCCTTGCGAGGTCAATGACAAAACTTGTGACCTACGTGGGTCTATTCTTCCTTACTATATTTCTTGCAATTAATTGGCATGCTAGGCACACTACGTCATTCTAGATGGAAGATACCTTGTAGACTCGCGTCCCCTTCTCAACATGATTGTAGGTTTCCTTGATCTTCTGTGCTAATGCGCAATATGTGGCTTTCCCTGGATAGAAGTCCTGTGGGTCGGGTCCTTGCATACTTAATCTGGTGATCCTATGGATCAATGTCGGATTTATTGTGATACGTCGGTCTAGACATAAGTAGCCACCATGGTAACATGAGAGTAGGAGTTTAAAACATGCTTTAACCTCCTGGTGCCTTCCAAAGTGTGGGATTTTCATTACATTCAACAAGGTGGACTGTGCGAGGTTCGTCGTCCACGGCTGGGGGATTATTTTCGATTTATTCCACTTCGTCCTGTTCAATTATTTATACAGGGCGAGCATACTATGGTTCTTGTGGTCTCCTAGGTTGAAGTCGATGAACTTCAAGGTTGCGATCTTGTCCTGTTGCGCTCTAACTGTGTGTATCCCCTTCAGGAGGTACGCAGTAACCATGGTGTAATCAAAATCTCTCGGCACACTATCACGACTCACAGCATCAGCTAGAGGTGGGATTTAGTCGGGTAAGATGGTTGTGATTAGCTTTGCATTTGCTATTTCATCTCTGTGCTTGGTTCTCTTTTCTGTGATGACTTGGGATGGCCCGAATCCGCGAGTGGTCAACAGAGAGGCGTGTACTCCTCTCGTCGATGATTCTTGTACACCCACAGGAATTACCCTTTCATACATTACTCTTTCAATCATGAGGTCGATGAGTACCTCCTTCACAAACTCTTTGACTGCACTAAGTTCTTCGGACATACACGCTCGTGGTTGAATATCTCGGGTTTGAACAGTAACTACTCAATGCAACGGGATGGATGGTGATAGCTCGATGATCACTGTGTGAAATCAACTGATTTGCGGGCTCAGATAATCATGTTTTGAAAAAGTGTTCTCAGTGCAAGGATCGATGGAATAAGTAGATAACTAGGCAACAGATCTCTCCAACGGGTGAGAATCCTTCATTAATTCAGTTATGTCTGTTACGGCGTGGTCCCAACAGTCTAATGGCAATCTTTCTGAGCAAAAATGTTGTTCTACCCATTTGGGGCATTAGTCTAACGGTTATATTGTTTCCAAGGGTATCTTGCTTCGCCATGGTGAAGTGCCATGTGGCGTTATTCTGCTATCCCGACGAAGTTCTAGTTTTGCAAATTTTCTTTCTGCGAAGTTCCCTCTGGAACCTTTTGTAACTTTTTGATCTTTGATCTCTTCTTACTTAGTTTTCTAGCCTTCTTTCCAGTGAGATTTGTCTCGATATTCCTCTTTTCATTCTCATTCTTATCTCCTCTTGGCATAGTAACTTCGCGTTGTTGAGATTCTTTCCTAGGATTCAAGGGAAATAATTCTTCTCTATCTGAGGTAGGTGCTTTAGTCTTTTGTGAGTCTTCTTGTGTTCTTTCAACTTCGACATCCAAGTTTCTAGTTCTAAATAGATTCTATATGTTCTCATGTTCTTCAATCAAGTGTACGATCCTCCTAGTCATGAAATATTTTAATTCTTGCTTCCTATGCTCTAAGACTTCCTCTTCTTTTAGTTTTGCTTGATCCTTTTCAATCCAAGGTTTTCCTAGTAATATAGCAAATGGGGTGTTGTTCTCAATAAATTTAACAACCTCAAAATCTTCTTCTATGAAGGTTCCATGAGCACTCATAGATATTTGGGTAAGTCTTCCACATAGGTTTATGATCTTTCCTCTAAATAATCATATTCCTCCCAATGAAGGAATCATACAAGGGTTTCCTAAATCTTCCCAAGTTCTTTCTGTCATGATATTCACCTTTGTTTCTTCATCCAGTCGATGTCAAAGTCTCTTATTCTTGCTTCTATGCATTCTTTTTCTTTGAATATCTCTGATAAGTTGATATTTCGGTGGTCATTTAGGGTTTCTTTCATTTACAATAGTACAATCTCTGATTCTTTCTGGGGTTCTGCCATGGTCTTAGTGTCTTGACCTTCCTAAGAGTTTTCTTGTCTCATATTCATTCTTTCAACCTTAGCAATCATTCTAGGGCAATCCATAACTTCATGATCCATAGCTTTACAACAAAGACAACTGGGTCTTCTACCAGAGCATTCCTTAGCAAGATGTCTCGGTCTTCTGCAACTGTAACAAAGATTTAATCCTCTCTTTCTCTTAAATGATCCCCATCCTTTCATGTATTGTGCACTAGGATCATGGTAGCTAACCTGTAAAAAATACTTTCTAGGATACTACATCCATTTGTTAGTCCAAACATTCTCTCTATGCATATGAATAACATATCTTTCACTATTTCTATCAGATCTACTCATATCAAATATTCTTTCATCTAGTTGTGCCCTAGTTTTCAGGCTAGGACAAAATTTATCAAACATACCTAGATCCATATTCTTGAAACAAAAATTTCTACTTATCTTACTTTTAGCAGAGCACAAAGCTTCTAGATCTAAAACCTTTTACTATTCTTACCTCTTTCAGAGCACAAGGCTTCAATATCTTACCTCTTTTATTTAGATCGAACTTCTCTTCTTAGCGCAAAGTTTCACAATCCAAGTAGAGTATTTTGCACCATGGCAACAGATCTACGCACGGAGCTTTCACAGTTTCGGGTCAGATATTCACACAGAGCTTCTTCTTCCTCAGTTCCCAGCAATCACAGTTTTAGGTCCTGGCAACAAAACCATTTGTTGGCATCGGGGTAGACCCAGGGTTCAACCCTACAAAAGTGCACCAAAAAAACCCTAACTACCGACCCTTTCGGCAACACCTGCGAAGCAGATGAAGTCTCACTCGAGGTAGAGGCAGGGGTGGTTGCAGGACTCAAATGTCTGCAACCTTAGCTGGGACACAGATCTGTGATTGTAACACCTTAACAGAGTACTTAGTTATTACAGTTCGTTAATATTCATCCTTAGTTCACAGCGCAGCTAAACCCTGACAACAGATCAGTGCAACATTCACACAGATCCAATAGATTCAATCACTAAGCATACCAATAAATATCAGGTCTAGCATTCATTCACATTATTCATCACTAAGCTATCATATCAGATTCATCTATCATCTAACATCGCACTAAGCATTGAATCACATAAACAAAAGAACATCCAAAAAGAATAAGGCATTCACAACACATGATATATGTGGTTCACCCCCACCTGGGGGCTACATCCACCAACTCGTTGACCTCTTTGTTATCTTTGATCAATATTCTTACATGCACAAAGCCTCAAAATAAACTCCGCAGAGGACAGGGGATCTACGCACCTCGCTAGATCCTCCTTCCTTGAGTTATAGAACAAAGCCTTCTACAGTATCTTACAATCACTTGCACTTAGCTCTGCAACCCTCACACAGTATGCACAAAGAAATTACCACTTAGCACACTTGCAACTAACTAGTCACTACCAGTCACTATTCACTACTTCTTACATCACCTAGACTACTATTTATGCATTACAAAATAGGCCTAAGCATGGGTAAACCCATGGGTCGACATCCCCATACCCATTACATAAGCCCAAAACCCAAAAAGGCCCTAAACATGGGTCGAGATCCCGCAATCTCCGCTTTGTCCTACGCTCTGCCTTCGACAGCCTATCAAAGTCCCGAAAATAGGTCAAACATGACCAAGGATCCTCAAAACTTGGTAAAGGGACAACAACTAGCAATTGATATAGTATTATAATACATTGTTCATTCTTCTTTTCAATAAGGTAGTGAAAGGAAACTCCAACTTAGCTACATCATGAGGAGTCACATACGATTCATGGGTTGGGCTCTCAACATTTCTAGGTTCGATGCATTGGACTCACTCTCCCCTTCTCCCATTTTATGATACTTATCATTTAGTACCTTGGATCATGATGTCTAGGGAAAAAAAATTTAATCTTCGATTTTGTAAAAACTATCACAAGAGACAACTAATCATTTCTATACATTAATGACAACTAATGGATATGCATAATGGATACAACATAATAGATTTCTTGTAGAGAAGAATATATGAAATGGCACAATATATTTCTACCCTACAATAATAAGTAATAGACATGCAACATAACATGAATGATCTCTCCCATTGACTAGAGAGAGGATCATGAGGTGTGCATGAATGAAATATGACTGAAAATGAAGTGGGATTATTAAATTGTGAGGCCATGTCTTTCAATAAAACCCAGAATCTTGTCACTTGGTTTGGAATAAAACGAATAAGGAAGTGCTCATAGCTCATATTTTCTTGTTTTTCTTAAAAACCAAGAATGAGAAATGTTATATTAAAATTTGTAGTAGAGCTAACAACACGCATACAAAAATAGTTGTTATGGAGTTTTGGATAAAATTTGAAGCTCTCACAATCTACATAAGAGAGTTTTCATAGGTTTGTGATTATTACATCCCAGCTATTAATGCAGGTATGTTTCTTAATAAAAACACCCAAAAATTGAACAAATTCAAAAAACATAAGAACTAACTGAACACATGTTGGTTGGCGGCATCCTCCTGACCAACAATGGAGTGCAAGGAGGTCTATTCGCCAATGTCCATATCCTATTTTGGTTGATGAACGGTCTTTTATTCTTTGAAATCTTCTTGAGCTGAGTTGATTGATAGTTGGTGATTAGAGGTTGTGGAGAGAGAATCCTTGCGAAGATTTAGAACCAAGTTTCAGAGCATGCGACATTCTTCTTCAAGGATGTCCAATTTTTATCTTTGCTAAACAAGGAGGCTCATGACGGTTTCATTCTGAGAAGCATAGTGTTGTTCATTTTCGTGAATCTTAATGGATATCTAACACTAAGCTATGTGATTGCCTTGGATAGTCTATTCATGTCGACGAAGAACTCTTATAACCTTCTGTAAATCCTCGAAGTCCATAAGATCTAATTCCTCTTCTTTTATGCCTGTAGGTGATAGAGTCAAGTGGGGACCAAACTAACCAAAGCACCTACACACCGAGTAAATTATGAATTCCACTTCACTTCACTGCATTTCCAAAAATTTCTAATGCCTACACTAAGAGAACCCAATGGTCGAGTTCCAAGTAACATAACTAGTGGGCTAAATCCTGACATGCACAAAAGAGATAGATAGGGAGAAAAATTCCCCATTCCCAACACCCGAAACTAGAAGAAAACAAAGGGAATAGAATTAGAATTACATAAACCATAAATAACTAGAGATTGAATCCTGAAAAAACCAAAGAGAAGCAACCTAGATGCCATAATTTTGATACAACATCCATAGCAAAAGGACATCTCTTACCAGGTTTTCTCAAAATTGACTGCACTTCCAAAAATTCTTGATGCCTGAACTAAGATATTTGAATGGTCAAGTTCCAAATGAAATCACTAGAGAGCTTAAACCTGACCAACAAAGGTGAAAAAGACAATGAGAACATTTCCTCAAGCCCAACACCCAAATCTAGAGGACAACCAACGAAATACTATAAGGATTTCATAGCTAGAAATAACCATAAATCATACCCAAATTAACTTGAAACAAATTGGAGTTGTTAGGGATATTTCAAAATCCAAACTCCACTCCTTCCATTGTCCCACCTCATTGGTGATATACTTGATGACGGAAAAAAAATAAAAAATCAAAGAGAGGATTAATTCTTGGGGATGCATCTTTGCAAGTCCTTTCCTTGCACTTGAATGCAAGTATGAATATTGTCATGGCATATATTTCTTAATTGAGGAGGGATGTTGCCTGAAATCTAGGTGGGTTAAAAACATTAAGGGATATGTCAAAAACTATGCCCCCCATTTTTTACCATGACCCCTTGTAAAAGAGAGGTTGCTTCATTAGCTAGTTAATCG